>RDPX01000036.1:3937856-3984079 GCA_003991215.1 Morbakka virulenta | reverse complement strand
GGGGAGGGAGGAAGGAAGGGAGGAAGGAGAGGGAGGAAGGGGAGGGAGGGAAAGAGAGGGAGGAAGATGACTTCTGGATTGTCAGACTGCTGAAGTGATTGATAGACGGCTGAGAAGTGGGTCATCGAACGGGAAAGATTGCAGAGGTGAGAAAAACTCGATATTATTATTCCAGTAAAAATCTTCTCGTGCAGACGTTGTGTCAATGCTGGCCACTATGTCAACTTTTGCACGTGACGTTGTATTTACCCGGTCAAAGGAGCACGATCAGAGTAAAATGGAAAAAAAATCCTAATTCAAAACACGTGCGTTTAAATCTTGTTATAACTTTTCGGTTTTAAATGCCATAACTTAATTTCAAACCTGTATTCTTATCAACGGAACTTGCAAGACTTCTCTTGCTTTATTTTCAGATGATGGTAACTGTAGAAACTGGAATTCGTGACTGCTGAAACCGAAAAGGCAGCCATATTTATCAACAAAGACGTCTTTGTTTTGATCGCAGTCCGGGTGAACAAATGTCAGCCACACCACAGCACTGCACAAGACAAATAAATGGTTTACTTTTTCATTCTACTTTGGCTCCGCTCATGTTGATTTGAATAAAATTAATTAATAAAATAAGTTTAGAAGCAATACTGCATTAAAAATACCATCTCTCAACCCGCAATAATTAAAAACAACTCTGTTCTGCATTATTGGCAAAGGAAAGTTGCCACACCAGAAATGGAGTAATGATCTTGTCTAGACAACCATCATTTTGTGGGAAAATTTTCCCGGTCAAAAAAGAATAAAACATCGCATTACCACAAATATCTTATTGGGACGACGAAGAGAACTATTATATTTTATCAAAACAGTGTGGTTTTGTTTTCTTTGATATGACTGAGATCGAAATCTTGCGGTCGTGTGTATGAAGCCAATGTTTTAAAACGAAGAAACTAGAGTAATAAGCAACACGGAAAAATAACGGTTGCAAGAGATGGTGAAAATTATTCCAACCAAATCCTTTACTTCGATACAAATACAAGTACGCTCCATTAAAATATATTACCATATTAACGTCGGTATATTCAAGGTGACACGCTGATGTATTTTATTGTATTTTATTTCCATCCATACTATTTCAGTTTCTTAACTTCGAATCCCCGAGAAAGTATTTTTTAATTCATTTATTTTCTCCTCACTTTTCCAAGAGTTAGAACAATTTCTCGATAAACTTGGGATTTTAAGCCCCCTATTTTCCCCTTTATGTAGTATAATAAAGTGTTATATCAAGCTTCGATCACTATATACTTACACATGAAGAAACTGACCTTTTTAAAGACCACGTGACAACAAATTGTACCATGTACTTTTGTGTTTTGTTTTTCTAATGTACTTTCACAGTGCTATTGTGGCCCTACAGCTCAGCTACTATAGCAAAACCTAAGGTTTCCTTTTTTTCCCTCAGATTAGATACAAAACTTTGAAACAATTAGGGGAGATGAGGGTGGTTAAATATAACAGCAAGCCTCCAAACCTGGCGACATAATTACTTGTACAGATCAAGATGCAAGACTCTCATGAGTAAAGTGCCTCCAGCACAGACGAGAGAAAACTCAATTTAAAACAGCTTTTGCTGTCCATAAAGTATTAATTCAAGACAATCTGTGGGATCAGTCAAACCAAGGAGTCCAAATCACGAAAATGGTGCTGTTTCCTGTAATAATTTAAAGCATTAATGCTATTCTATTTCTAAAACATTGAAAGTGTGGTGTAACAAAGAAGTGAAGGCTAGCAATGTCTGAGATATTGATTTGTATGTTCTAAATACAAATAAATAAAAGTTAAAGCGACGTAAAATGTCGTAAAATAGGGAATGGAAATAGCTGGCCTAGTTTCCAAGCTACTTGAGTGTTAAGTATCCGGGAAATTATCTCCTCATGAAGGAAATGTTCTGTGATACCAAAAATATCCTATTTTTAATCACAACTACGAGTTGTCAATAAAACGTCGAACAAGTTTTTATCCCTCCTAAAATTTCTAATCAGTGATCATAAAAAATGTCAAAAACGAGGGAGTGGCACAATCTACATGCAAACTATGACACCTGTGGCATTTATTCGCAACAATGATGGATTGAAAACAACGAAGTAGGGGAAGGCAGAAGATTCGATGGAGCGATATATTGAGAGAGATATGAGGGAAGTAGGCGCATGACCAGCTATATGGGAAGAACGGGAAGAGTGGAGGAGGAATTGCCGAGCGGCTGACCCGAACTGAGAGTTGGAAAAAGGCCGACAGAAGAAAGAATGATGGATTAAAAACAAAGAGTAACTTTAAACTTGTGGTAAGATTTCTGATAAAATGGCTCGTTTTATTATGCTATTGAGGCACATGTAATGATGACAAACGGCGCATCTCTAAGTTCTGTTATTAACTGGCTGGTGACTCTAGGTAAGTTTTTGGAAGACAAAGATATGACAAGTACATCTTTATGGTCTTTGTGGACTAGTAAAGTACTTTAGAGAAAACATCTCAAAATTAAGAGTAAAAGGAAATGATATTTTATTGCAATTTGTTACAATAATAAAGCTTGTAATGAACTTCTTCAATTTGTCTGGCGATTGGTTTTTTAAAAATTTCTTTTCACTTGTCAAAAATAGTATCTAAAATAACAACAAAAGGTGTCGACTTCAATTATTCGACAGACGAGAGCAAATTTCCTCAGCAAGAAAAAGAAAGATTCATTAAGGCGATGCTGGAAATGCTGGCTACAGGCACTAACTGGCATTAGCAGTGAGGTATTGGTATAATTATTGAGGTATTGGTATAAATATTTTACTCGATTTCTATTTCTCCAAATTCATACTCTTCCTGAAGTTGAGCAACACCTTTTACCTCACACTTGTCTTGTTCACACCTAAACTTGAAAGTATGCCTTTGTGCAATACCAAAAAAACTTGTGCCATTAGGNGATATATTGAGAGAGATATGAGGGAAGTAGGCGCATGACCAGCTATATGGGAAGAACGGGAAGAGTGGAGGAGGAATTGCCGAGCGGCTGACCCGAACTGAGAGTTGGAAAAAGGCCGACAGAAGAAAGAATGATGGATTAAAAACAAAGAGTAACTTTAAACTTGTGGTAAGATTTCTGATAAAATGGCTCGTTTTATTATGCTATTGAGGCACATGTAATGATGACAAACGGCGCATCTCTAAGTTCTGTTATTAACTGGCTGGTGACTCTAGGTAAGTTTTTGGAAGACAAAGATATGACAAGTACATCCTTATGGTCTTTGTGGACTAGTAAAGTACTTTAGAGAAAACATCTCAAAATTAAGAGTAAAAGGAAATGATATTTTATTGCAATTTGTTACAATAATAAAGCTTGTAATGAACTTCTTCAATTTGTCTGGCGATTGGTTTTTTAAAAATTTCTTTTGACTTGTCAAAAATAGTATCTAAAATAACAACAAAAAGTGTCGACTTCAATTATTCGACAGACGAGAGCAAATTTCCTCAGCAAGAAAAAGAAAGATTAATTAAGGCGACGCTGGAAATGCTGGCTACAGGCACTAACTGGCATTAGCAGTGACCTACAGTAACTGCATTTAACTGCATTTTTAACCTAGTATTTTAATGCTTAGATGTGCAAACAAATAACATTGTGAATTTGGTGTCGATTTTACACGGAAATCACGACTAAAAATATCCCAACATTTATACCGAGAAACGATAAAAGGATTCTTGATTACCTTCAGAAGCAAAAAAAATGACACCCAGGTACTGAAAGCTGATGGAAGAGTGATGTGGTATATTCCTATGGCTATCTCCTTGATCTGATAGCAGCCAGGTGAAAAAATGACGTTTTGCAGTTTAAAATAGGAAGAGTTAGGAAGGAATTCAATCATAATACAAATAATTTCTACTTTTCAAGAGCTGCATAAAATTAGCCGGTTTTTCTTGATGAATTCTGGTTACAAAGACCATGGCCATAGTAACCATTAAAGTAGAATTAAGGTATACACCGGTGAGAAGACAAGGCTCGCACTCAGGAAAATCAAGTCTCATTTATACCGACAATATCGGTTACCGACAGTGGAATTTTCGCAGTGCACCTGATGTTCCCTAAACTTGCTTAAAGCAAAGAGATGACATTGTGTAATCAACGTACAACGTGGAATTTTATCAATGCAGTCATTTATTGTAATCAAATTTTGAAATTTGATGTAACTTCATAAATGTCCTTTACCTGTTATTATTTAAACTATGCAACATCGTATTGATCTGTGTCAATTACAATACGATCAGATGATGCTAGTTCGAGTACAACGGAATCTCAAGGCATGGGAGTCACTGCTGCAATTTTGGTAAAAAACGTTATTCCAATAAAATTCACCCACTTTTAGCAAGTGACTCTGGAGGCTAGTTTTGATACACCACCAAAAAAAATAAGTCAGTCAAAACAATTTCTTTGAAACCTTCAGGACGCCACACTTGCTTTGCCAATTTTTATTTTGATTCAAGATCAGTTCCATAAACATTCCCTTCATTCCAATTGTTACTTAAAATAACTTGGACGTAAACAATTCAATCCACGTTTCAGGTGAATGTTTCATTTTCAGTTAGTTTTCCTCTCTATATGGTGCATCCGTCTAAGCACGGTTTAGCTGGGGTGGGGTGTGGTGGGATGGGGTGTGGTGGGATGAGGTTAATTAACAGTTTGATGCATGTATTGGCTAATAAAAATCATTGTCTGATATAAAAAAGAGCATGGATTACGAAACCATTTTCAAAAGAAGTCCATTTCAGTGATTCATTTATGCTTTTCAAAAATCCCGATAACTGGGCGTTTGATTTGATATAACATTGAATGAAAATATTAAATCATATTTCAACAGGGGATAAGTATTTAAGGTAGAAAGATGGACCATATTTGTGTAAGAGAGATGGACAATATTTTTGTGAGAGAGATGGACCATATTTGTGTAAGAGAGCTGAATACCGTTACGACGTTACTCTATGTGTTTGCTACGGCGTAATCTAAGATGAGCAAACACCGATTGGAAGTATTTGAAATGTGGAAAACAAAAACAATGATGCGTAGACCCTGGACTATGTATCTCAAGAGAATTGGTGTTGTCTAAGAGATTTTAATTAAAGAACTGGTCATTGTGGTGCAATAGAGAAAGCCACTACGTTGGGCATTTAGTGTCACGATAATCCACTGAAAATCCTCTTGGTGGGCGTGGTGCAATGAAAGAGATGCAGCCGTGTTACAGATTATTGGACGAGACTGGACAGGAATTAAGTCAAAATAGAAATAGATCCGAACCAGAATTGTAATTTCGCGAAAAGAAAAAGCACCGATACAGAATATCTACAAACTCCTTTTCTCTTACAAGTTTTTTCATTTGTATTTAACCATCTTGACACCCTTAAATAAGTCAACTATGATCTACAAGAATCCTTTTAACATTTAATACATTACATTATACACGTTCCACCAATAGGTATTTTCAAGCCGAGATTATTAAGATACCTTTTTCTAAGTATAAAATACATAGTCATTTATACATCTATCCAGGTAACATGCAACAATACTAATAACCATCACAATAATCACCATCGTCTATATTGATTTAAACCTGCACAGAAGCTGCTGTCACATAACGTATATATTATAGGGCTATATATTATGATATATGCTATTTCTAAAGGCGGGCTATGTCCAAAATGAGACCAAACAAGACTGAAAAACTCAGTCTTGTTTGGTCCAGAAGCGCGAGCCTAGTATTTATTTATTTTACTTTATTACTGAGCAAAGAGATGTCTATAAAAAAAACCCTCTGAACTTCACTTAATACATGGATGGGTACCCATTAGGTCTACATTCAACTCAGTTTCAGAATTGACCAACTTATTGTTCTATCACACAATGGAGCACGCGTACAGGGCACGCATTAAAGACCAGTCTATTATTATGAAAATTGTCTAAAACGAAAAGGTAAGTCGTCCCAGAACAAGAACAAGGAAACTACAAAGATACAGAAGCGCGCCAATACTTGCTCGCGCTTGAAAATGTACCCCTCCTTTGATATCATTATGCCTATCCCGGCTTTTAAAACAATCTTAACTAAAACACAAACTTTCATGTCTATGGTCTTCCCCCTATTGTAAGTAGAGAGAGAGAGCCCTGTCTGCTATCAATTTAACGTCAAACCAATGCACAACTTAGTTACAAGGCTCTGTGTAGAGGCAAGAGGCGACATCTTTCCAAATTACCTTGAAAAAAAGCCAGTTAAATTTTTACAAAAACCATGCTGAGACATCGTGTCTGGTTTATATTTCCTGTATTTATCAAGAAAGTACAATTACCTTGCTATATTAGGCGAGATAAAGGGCTAAAACGGGGAATCCTATTTGGAAACTAGCCCTCTGCAAAAAAAGTCAATTAACTCTGGCAAGGTCATGCTGCATTTCCTCTCTTTCCTCTCCCTTTGTTTGTTTCTTTATCTGTTTTGCGCTCACGCAAAGGCGTTTCCTCTTCTTTCTTACTCAAATCGATCTGTGATAAACTGATGCGCATCAATTTATGATTTGTTGATGTTCCCACCCAACTCACACTTTCGCCACTGTTACCGTGGTAGACGTTTGAAAAAGATCGAGTACTAAAATCAACACAACGAAGGGTGCTAAAAATCATACGGTACCCAACAAAAGTACCGGGCAAGAGGAGCAGAAGAGGAGAGTGATGTGGATGAGCAGTATTAGAGCATGGCCGGGAGAGTATGGACTCCATCATAGCGGAGCAGAGGCTCTGCAGATAATTAAAGATAGAGAGGTGTGGCAGGTAATGATCGCCTTTGTCACTAGATACAGCATCTGAAGAAGAAGAAGAACCCAACAAAAAATGTTTCAAGTTAAAATTATTGAAGTTAAAAAACATAGTTACCTCAGATGTGAACTCCGAACATGATTGATAATTCCTGGTAGTGATGCTAATATCCTGTCGCATCCGCGCCACATGCATTTAAATACTTTACGTTTACGATCATCGTCTCCTTTCTGAAAATGAATCATTTCAACAAATTTTAAGTTAGATTGTGTCAGAAAATACGTTCGATGCACGACAAAAGCAAAACTGACAGGGCTGCTAATATAAGACATACCATAATTTCTGAAATACACAAGTTAACAAGTACGTTTGTGACACCAGTCCAATATCCTTTGCCAGGTGCACTTTCCAAACAAACTCCAACGATATTTAGCAAATTTCAAAATAAATGCTCTTATTAAAAAGCAGCATAAGATGAGAGGGGTCCCTTAAATATTTATATAAGTATGTATGTATCAATGTATGTATGTATCAATGTATGTATGTATCAATGAATGTATGTATGTATGTATGTATGTATGTATGTATGTATGTATAATCTGTCCTCGAGATTCTCCCTTTATCACTTATTCTCTTGTACAGGGATGTTAACCATTGTGTGCTTAAAATCACAAAAAGTTTTGAAGCAACTAGGTTATTTTCCTCTTTTAGGGTCTACTCATCATCAGACAGTTCCCTCACCATTATCCTTATCTTGTCCAATAACTGTATTTTAAAGCGATAAGTCGTTCGAAGCAGAATATGAAATTTCCTGAAGAAAATGGGTGCTGTAATCTCGGGTTAAATCTGTCTGGGGTGAAATGAGCAAGGTGAAGAAAGTAATGTCTTTTGATAACAATGGTTAGATCTGTTGTCCTTCAGATATTTCTTGCTACTGATAATTGCAATCAGATTCTGATTTTCGAACTAGCATTACTGGGCTGTAAAATGATAAAAACAACCTACTTTACTTTGACAGTTGGCAATATTTGCAGTGAAGAAATTGTGCTCAAAGTAAACATTTTCATTGCATCAAAAACCTCTTCATCCCTATCAAATGAACCCGCCCACTACTCATCATTCATCCACTTTTCACAACGTGACAATCCGAATTCCAACTCTCCACTTACAAGTGGGATAAAGTGAAACAAATTATTACCTTGCACACTATCTTTTGTTTTCGTTTTGTGCACAGACATGAATCCATTCAATTATGGAAAAAAACTTTTTCTTGCATTTAATTGTGGTAACTTATAAAAAACCTTGTCAAAACCAATTTCTGATTTTCGGATGGGCCGGAACCACGCCGCCCGCAGGGTGGCAGCAGTAAACCCTCCGAGAAATATTGAAATTCTTTCTAATTTTCAAGAATTGCCTGATTATACAAAGGCATACGTAAGAGATATACGTATATATACATATATATATATATATTTACATATTCATATATATATATACATATTCACTGCTAAAAAAGCTTTGTATCAATATTGTATTGAAGATAAGTTAATTTCATATTCATGAAAAAGATTTCGCTCTTTTGAAAAATTTTTCCCATCACACAACAACAGATATAACCACTAACGGTTTTTTTCGGAAGTTACTTCCACCGCCAAACATTGCTTTCAGAATTCCAGGTCATTTCCGTAGCTTCGAAGAACTTTACCCATCTTTTATCCATACCTTATCTACCCAACACTTCCTTGTGTCGAATCAAAATCTACTCGGGTGATATTGTCCGTTTCAACGCATGTTAACATCCTACACTGCATTGCTGTCGTAACCTGAACTCACTTGCTGCTCGGCGTTTTAGAAATGGTTTTCGCTGTTTTTAGTCCTAGATGTTTGTCTGATGGGAGTCAAAAGCTCTCTTTTGTCCATGACCGGCATAACGCATACCCCATATCCCATAACACAAAACACACACAAACACTGACCCTCCAAGATATCTGACGTACCCCCGTCTTGATTAGTTAAGACAAGGAACACTCATTCATTCGTTCAATCGATTTAATTTCTTGCATTCTGATCTTGTGACAAAAAATTCGTTCAGCCTTGACCAAATAAATAAACAGGCTTCACAGATATCCGCAACAGATTTCAGCGTGCACTAAAACCAATCTTGAAATTATTTTCTCTTACAAATCAAAACATGAGAGGCAGGAAACTAAAAATTGCTCGTAATTTAAAGGGTAACTAATAAAGGGGACTGTTACCAGCGAATGGTCCGTTGGATGAGGAAGAAAGGGCATCAACGTTTCGTGTTATAAGGATCACATGACAATATAATCTGCAAGTCAAATATTACTCGAATTAGCATTGAAAATATAACAGCACATTTTTGCTTCGTTTATGCGTGTGACTAAAAACAGCAAGACTTGTGCAGTTAAAAATACACCGCTTAGTAGTGAGAAGCTAGTTTTGGGTGCAAACCAAGAAAACACCAATCCGTTACGATTAGAATCGTTATAATAGAAATAGTTACTTCACTGCATATTGGCTTGGTGTTGCTGGTCCAATGCTGCACCTATCAACTGGTAGAGTGAGGCCTGGCATGCTCACGGGGGAGTTACCTGTTATTCCAGTAGCTGGGCCAGGTCAGAAAATCGTACCAGACTCTCTGTAAATAGCTTAGGGTCAACGTGTCTCATGAGCACCCATCTGGCTGGTATCTGTGACAATTTAGTGCATTTTATGGTTTAAAAGCACCGAATTTAATACCACAGCAAAAGTCCTGCAGATTGCGAGGAGTTGTGGAGTTAAGTTCTCGGTTACAGGTACTCTTGAACAATGCAAAATAAACAAGAAATACCAAATCCAATTGATCGGTAGTTTCTTTCAAAAAATTTTTCTCAAACTGAGATAATGGGTTCAAAAAGATAGTAACATGATGCCAACAGGTTTTTTCAAACAAAACTCATCGTTGTCCATGCGGGTTGGCGTACTCTGAGATGAGGTCATTCCTGAACCTTGGTGGGTAAGAATTTTAGTGATGCAAAATACTTGACATGAAATACCCTATCTCAAGGAAGGAAAGGGGGTATTAAAAACAACCTGGATTTAGTTATGCAGCGGATGATTTTGTGACTGGATGACTGGTGTGGGAGGGTGTTTTTAGTGGGTGGCACCTATGCCCGAGGGGCTTCTTAACAACGTCTCAGAAAAGCATAGCCCACTGGTCCCCACCTAACATCATGATCTCAGAAGTTGGAGTAACCCGCTTCTTAGCAATCTCTTATATACAATATTATCCAGCCTGTCCATACAGACAGATAGGGTCAATATCACTAATAAACCTAAATATTTTTTATTAACAAAATTTTCTCATTTTTCCTTTACTTAGGTCCGTTTCAAATCAGACATGGGATTAAACTCATTTTTAAAATCCAAGAATACATCCTAATCTGAATATTGCATCAAACAGCGGGCACTTATTGTGTACAAAAAAAACAACCACCAAATTTTGTGGACTAAAGACAAAAATACTGGGCCAAAAAAATTAGAATAAAAAAACTGGGACCAAATCGAGTTCAAAAATGTGGGCAAATAAATTGACCAAAACCAAAAAAATTGGAGCAAACAAACTAGACCAAAAAAAATTGGAGCAAACAAACTAGACCAAAAAAATTTCCATCTTATTATTCTATGGGTAGTACTTATGAAAAAGAAGGATAGCAAAAAATGTTCCAAAACTATCTTCAGTGACATGAAGGAAACACAACAAACAATATAAAAGCTCTGTTTTTCCTGAAGCACTTGGTCTCACCATAGCATTCTAACCCTGATTAACAAGCAATTCAGTAATGTGCGCAAATTCTCAAGAAACCTCGAGACAAAGTTGCAGTTGATAACTACAAATTCTAAAATATGCGGAAAGCATGATAAATTTGCCAGTTCGGCTAACATGGCTACAAGTAAATGAAAATTACCCTATCATTGGTGAAAGACCAAACATTACCGTTTGATGTCATCTTTTTGGGAATCGAATTTCAAGGAAAAAATGCCCCCAAATATCGCAATGAATTCGAGAAAGCAATACAAAAAAATTTTCAAATAAATAAATAAATGGAAATTAAAACAATTCCATTCTAATTATTTCCAGGTGTACGGCTAAACACTTTTTCTTTGTCACAAACATTTTGCCTTACAAAAATCAATGACTCGATCGCTTTTAATATCGGTTACACAGTCAACCTGAATGAATGATTACTGCAGATAAGATCTCATGTTTGGTTAATTTAGATTTTATAAAAGGCGAGTGAGTGTTTAAAACTATTCTAAAGTTTAAAACAATTACCCTACGTTTTAGTTTAATTCCAAAATTTTCTCTTGTGCTGCTGAATATATAGATAACAGGTTGTATATAGTCTTGAAAGCTTTATAATGTGGTGAAATGAGACCTTCGTTGCTATGAACAAAAAGTCAAATCAATCATACAGCTCTCTAAAACAAGTTCCGTGTAAATTTACCGTCAAAAATATAACATTGGGTTCAAGATATGTGACTTGACAAGAGTTGTGCTCATTTTGCAGTTGTGTTCATTTTGTAACACCCAAATAAAATGAAAACAAACGAGTTGACAAAAAGATCATTTTTGCAACGCTGAAACAACTTTTCCCGAAGGCTATTGAAACATAAATTCTCGCTCCAAAAAATGAAAATGAAAATTCCAACAAGTAGCAAAGTCAACACTACAGTAACACGTCCACAGGTTTACTTACTCCGGGATTTTCTAATGGTTGTGTCATATATTTCAAAATGGGTAAATCTTTATTTCTCTTCTTGCGTTAGCACACCTGTTCAAATTAATAACTTTTAAGACGTTCTTTTCTCAAGCGACTAAATTTTCCTTTCAAGACAGAAAACGTAACCTTTGGCGCAATAGCTGAACGCGGTTATTTGTCTTTCGATGTTTTATTATTGTTATTACTTTTTTTATCCATTTCCCTCCAAAAGAAAGGGCCTTTTCCACCAAAAATAATGCTTCAAAAAGGCATTCGCAATTTTTCCATTTTTACCTATTCAAGGTTTACCTATTTCCGTTGACCTACATAACCAGTTCAAAATTTTGATAGTCCTAGTAATAGGATAATGTCGGCAGTGTAGTTGACTACCCTTTATTCTCCAGCATAGAGGATTCCTGTGCAGTAGCATACTTAAGTTGAAACAATGGTGCCTTACATTCTCCTTTTTCCGCAAACTTCCATCAGGGTAAACCACGGTGATGCCGCTACAGTTCGAGATTTGACAGAGAGCACTTTTCGGTTGATGTTTACAATAGATAGTTTGATCTTTTCATACTAGTTCCACGCTTTCATATTTCTGCCACTTTAGACTAAACGCACCACAAGCATAATCTTTGTCTAGCCCACCTGTAATGCGTGTACAATTGGCGATTACTACCATTCTTCGGTCTAACACCTTATGAGGAACTTAGGCAAGCCTCCACAGTGTTCTTTGTTAATCATATTTGTTTCCCATGCAACTCTCAGCGCGCCTCAAGAAGAAATCTATACACTCCATCCTGTCTTCTGATTGACTTCGTTATGTCCAGGTCTCCGCTCTATGGAGAACGGCGCACTTCACAGTGGTAACGAAAAGCGCTTTAGACTTGATGAAGGTAGGAGTTACTTTTTTTTCATCCTATTAAGTGCCATTCATACTTGTGGCCTTCTCACTTTAATGTCGGCTACTGATGAAGCTAGATGAGCTCCCTTGTACTTCAAGTCATCGACAACCTTGCTAGGGTCCTGTCCAGTGTTCAACGCTTGTTTCATGGCAGTTGTTGGTCATTATTTTGGGTTTTATAACACTGAAATGTAAAGCTATTTGTCTACATTGTTTCCTCACTGATGTTAAAAGGACTGCGACCTACTGTGGTGATCGACACTGGTGAAATTGAAGTCTGATAATTGCAGCCTTAATTCTACGATATGCTTTTCTCTTACGAATGAAACCTTGTTCTTCTTCCTACCAAACCTTAATGCATAATCAAGTGCAATCATGAAAAATGGCAATGTACCACCTTGTAAGACAAATCACATGACAGCAAATTCATTTCAGTTCATTCCTTCACTGTTGACATCATTTCTTATCAGTAAAGCCTATTCCCCGTGTCATGACAAGCGTTTTAGACCATCTGCCTCGGTGAAACTCGTCACATGCATCTGTTGGCTTCACCCACGATAACGTTGTTATTTACATTTTTTGCCTCTCAAAAAAGCAGATGACGGATCTCCTTGCCAAAAGAAAGATCGAGCCTTTGCCAATAGCAGCAAAAACCCGGGTTAGGAAAAAATTGGTGCACTGATGACAATACAAGGAAGGAAAAGCAATAACGTTTTAAATGCTAATACCTAATAATAATGCTAATAATAATTTTCCTCTCTGTGTCTATGTCTGTCTGTCCTTCTCTCTCTCTCTCTCTCTCTCTCTCTCTCTCTCTCTCTCTCTCTCTCTCTCTCTCTCTCTCTCTCTCTCTCTTTCTCACACACACACACAGACACACACACATTCGGTTAAGCTTTAACAAATTCAAGTTGATTTGACCCACCAAGGAAAGTTGGTCTCTTGAATTACTTACCAAATTTCCCTATCCATCCAGAACTATAAAAACAAATACAAATAACACGAACGTTCAGACTAAAGGTTCCGATTTNAATATTTTTCCTCTCTCTGTCTCTGTCTGTCCTTCCCTCTCTCTCTCTCTCTCTCTCTCTCTCTCTCTCTCTCTCTCTCTCTCTCTCTCTCTCTCTCTCTCTCTCTCTCTCTCTCTCTCTCTCTCTCTCTCTCTCTCTCTCTCTTTCTCACACACACACACACACACACACATTCGGTTAAGCTTTAACAAATTCAAGTTGATTTGACCCACCAAGGAAAGTTGGTCTCTTGGATTACTTACCAAATTTCCCTATCCATCCAGAACTATAAAAACAAATACAAATAACACGAACGTTCAGACTAAAGGTTCCGATTTCCATTGTTCGCAAATATTCCAAGTCTCAGAAAACAATAAGAATTGGCATCACGCAATGGTCATTCAGATATCACGCCCTTGTTTCTCATTACTGCCTTCACATTTCTGACGTAAGTGTGAACAATTAATTCACCCCTTATTCTGATTATATCCGCTCCTCTCAAGCATGTGAGCTAAAACCCAAAATATCAACTAATAAAAACCTGCCCTAAAAAGAGAGAGATTTCTGGGCAGTAAAAAAATGGAAAGCTGAATTCTAAAGTTAGTGAAGTAACTATGCTGACTGGTAACGAAAAAAAAGCTGTAGTTTTTCATTCACAGGATCCCCATTTGGGTGACAAACATTTCTATTGAGTTTGCTGGAAAATCTGTGCAGTTAAATCCTCCTATGTCAATCAACAAGCTACAAGTTCAGACCCAAACAGTTTTGGGCTTGTAACTGAAAAAATTCTGCTTTTGTCATAAACAAAAGAAAGTTGGATCCTTTAGAAATGGCAGCCAGATATATTTGTTTGCATTCACTTCCAATGAAAGAAACGAGAACACCAAGAAGAGTCAAGTATTCAGGCAAAAGTTCTCTCAACGTGCCGACTGGAGTTGAAAGAAAATACACTTATATATCCAAAATGAGTCCAAAATTGTCTTCTTTTTTCTTTTAACACCTGCTAGTGTAAAGATAGAAACTCGGCAAAAAACCTAAAACAAATTGTCTGTTCCTCTGCATGATTAACCTGTTCGTGAGAGAAGGAAACATTCTCTGACCAATTTAAATATAACCCACCCTATCACCTCGTGATTAATTTTTTAATTCAAATTGAGTAATACTGTACGGTAGCTTCTTACAATGCCAATACTTTTATTTTCCGAAACAAAAAGTTGAACCCCAAAAATTGAACGTCGTGTTTTACACTCTTCGTATCGAAAATGGTACTCGGGTAGCGATTGTGATGGTTACTCTGCCTGCTGTTTGGGTGTGCAACAAAACATTAATATAATATGCATTACATTCCGGAACTATATGTACGTCTGTAAATCTGATACATCTGTGTGAACATATGCATTATGTAAAAAAATTTNTATAACCCACCCTATCACCTCGTGATTAATTTTTTAATTCAAATTGAGTAATACTGTACGGTAGCTTCTTACAATGCCAATACTTTTATTTTCCGAAACAAAAAGTTGAACCCCAAAAATTGAACGTCGTGTTTTACACTCTTCGTATCGAAAATGGTACTCGGGTAGCGATTGTGATGGTTACTCTGCCTGCTGTTTGGGTGTGCAACAAAACATTAATATAATATGCATTACATTCCGGAACTATATGTACGTCTGTAAATCTGATACATGTGTGTGAACATATGCATTCTGTAAAAAAATTAAAATGTGTTTACGTCTGTTGACATCTTTTCAGCAACCTTTTAACTACTATGTAGGGGTTGGGGTGGGATTAACCTGACAATTAAAATGATATATATGGCTTTTAAGTTATTATCTACCGGCGGATTAAGAGAACTTAAATTTAACTGTATCTTTCATATCCTTTAGCCTTTCTTTCCTTCAGGCCACTTGTTACCTATAACTTTTCTTGGATCATCTCCGTCTTCTGGCCCTTGTTCAGTTACCGTGCCACCACTGATAAGGATCTAAAGAAGCATTACTCTGCTAACATCTTTGTCTTCGGTGAATTCGGTGCTTAACACATGACCATAATGACTCTCGTTTTAATGGGATGACACACCTGAACAGTTAGGTTTATATAGGCCTTTGCTCTTGCTTAAATCTTGTACAACAACGTCTTGCTTTCCTCATAAGATCTCATGATTCAGACTCGGTAGAACTTTTACCTTCGAATATTTTTTGACGTCTCTTCCACAATGCAACTCTGCATGTACAAATCAAACTTGGAAAAAATGCGTTAGAGTCTCACCTTCACACTGTCGGAGAATGGGAAAGGAAGTGCTGCTTTCTTTCAATGCGGCAAATATGCAAGTTATGCTACTAAGTTCAAACCTGAATCCTAATCTTCCAGCCCCCACTGTGATGTTAAGCCTGGCGATTTCACTTCTCTTCCTGAGGAATTTTCATCGAAGAGGATGCTTGGTATCTCATTTTATCCGGATCTTTCTCGGGGTTTTTCTTCAATCTAATTACTCATATTTCATCTATTGTAAAGTCTATTTCTGAAAACGCTTGATTCTTTGTATCGTGCTAGAAAAAACCTTAATTCCAAGGCAATTTTGTATACTTATAAATCTACACCCATCCTTGTATAAAATAGTGTTGTCACATACCATGGGAAGTATTCTGATGAGCTTTTCTCGCTGATACCAGGTCAGCTTTTCATCCAAAATAAGCAATTGGTCCTCGTTGGAATAAATATTTCTATTTTTTCCCTCGAATGGTTAGATTGTGTTACTATTTGAGTGCTTTGAATGTTTTATGGCCTTGGGTCAAATCTCATCTCTTGGTCCAACCTTCTTTTTCTCTTTTCTTCACAGCTCCTCACACGAAGTAACTACAAGACTTGTTTGGACTTCTAAAACTAAATGAAAGCTCACAAGACATTGCAAAAATGGCTTTCGGGTTTGAAGAGATACCTGTTGATATTCTGTGATGAAAGTAACAGGCTATGAAGGCTTTTCTGGACATAAGTTCGAAGTCTGATTTTGCAACTCCATAACATTCAAAGCCTTACTGTATTGCCTGTACATATTTCAACATTCCTACATACCAGGAAAACAGCAAGGTCATGAGTCGACTTTATGCTCGAGAATTCAACAAGACGATAATCTGAAAGCAGGTGGTGCTACTCTAACGCTGTAGGTGCAGTCAATGTTAGCATTGCCTTGTACATTATCCATAAAGAAGCTAAATGTAACGTCTTACATAGAAAGGTATCATCCCTAAAATTCTATGAATGCATACTCTATACACAGCAGGTCCTATGAATGCACAACTTGTAAATCTATCTGGTATGTGGAGATTGGCTTTATACAATATTTCAGTTACAATCAATGAGTTTTAAAACACATATCATCCCTCTATAGAGGAATGACACCTATAGAAAATCTGTAGATAATTATTAACAAAAAACCAACAGGGTAGTTCATAAAAGGGCCCTTCTGCTTAAAAACTTGGGCCATGAATAAACTGCCTACATTTACCTCAAGCTATCAATTTCAGATCTACTGATCCCTGTTCCATACCGTTTTCCCAAGCGTCTGAACACTCATATTTCTTAAAGTCTTTTTATCTACAGTGTTTGCGGGGATGCAAGCTAACACATTGATCAAGTTTTACCACCCTGTAATTCTACAGGCTATATGTTGAGCACATTTTTCCTAAATTATCAATTAGATTACAAAAAATATTTAGTGTTTTGTAAAACGGCTTAAACGTTTTCGTAAAATTTGCATTTTCTAGTATATAATTTGAAAATTTTTTCGACTTTGAACCCACCTATCCTAAATCCAAATTAAATGATGAAAAATTTTAGCAGGGAGCACTTCTCTTAATATGCAGCAAAAGCATAAGAATGTTACTGTGATCCATCGTTCTGCGATCCAGGAGAGTAACATGGTATTAATTAATGTACATTACACCATAAAAAGTGGAGCTACTGGACGCTACTACCTTAGGTATTTTACAAGTTGTATCAAAATAATGACTTAAAACCGTATATAAAGATATATTATCAATAAATTAATTTGCTAATAAAAGTCAATTAGCAATATAATGACTTTCCCAAACATAACTGAGAAAGAACTGGTAATAGCAATTGTATTTCTAGATAATTTTTTTTAAAAAAAGGAGATTAATTTTCCTTACGAGAAAGGCGTCGGAATCTTCAACAAAGCCGATTTATGTTCCGAAGGGGTCACAAAGTCTGTTGCACATCATTTAGGTAATTTGGTATTAAGGCACTTGAAGATTACCGAGTTGTGGCAGCCACAATTAAAATAAACAATTGATGACGAGAGAAGCGAAGCAAATCAGATGTAACCTATGACTTTAAAAAAAACCAAGAAAAAACAGGTAGCTCAAAATCATTAACTGTAACATTAACGTATCCTTTTTAGTAACGAATAAACGTGCAAGTTGGTGTAAGTGGGGCATGACATAAGCGTAGGGGTCAAGGCTAAAAAATTCACTTTTTAATGGACGTAATTTATGTTCTCTAAATGTTTAATAACAGTGTTAAATAACGCTGTGGGAATTAACAGGAAGAAAATGCTATTCTTAAGTACAAACTGTGAATATTGGTGAGTCAAAGATTGTTTACAGAAAATTCTACATGACATTTGAGTTAAGTTAAAATTTCAATAATATTACTTAATATTTATTAATATTAATAAATAGTTCATATTAATAATATTTAATATTAATAATAATAGCTAATATTTAAATTAATATTAGTTAATATTTATTTTCAATAATATTTGTTAATATTAGTTAATACTAGTTAATATTTCAATATTTCTGATAAAAAAAGTACATAACTCTGAGTTTCTTGCTCACGCATTCATCAGATGTACTTTCATTGGTTCTATTTTAGTAAATATTGAGCACTCTGCAAGTATATTTGTTCATCTGTTGATGGGATGTGTGATCAATTTAGGTTTCTACTGCAAAAATGTTTTAATCACATCCAAATTATTTTTGTGAGAATATAGTTTTCAAATACATATAGCAGGTTGAAAAATTTTAAAATATACAGTATATAGGGGTAAAAATCAATTTTCTACTGAATTATCTGGGTGAATCAGAAAAATATGCCAATTTTGTAACCTTTTCTTTCAGAATGATGAACGCAACACTGTTGGACCAAATATGTGTCGGTTCGTTATCGTGTCTCGGCTACAGCGTCTCTGCCCAATGAACGATGTGTCGGTAGATTGCTATAGATAGTGAATGTATTGCTTTACGTAGCAGCAGTCAAACATTGTAGAAAGCGTGGCAACGTACATGAAAAGGTAGAGAGAAGCCTTAGAGCTAAATAGAGCATAGAAAAGCGCTACCGAAGGTGAAACGAGTAGAAATAAATCAGGTCGTCTTCCAAAAAACCCTTTAATTTAAACAAAATCAATATTATTGTTTCAGCAATTACACTTAAATGTTGGTCTCTTTTCGTTACATAGGGTAGAACCACTGACAACTAACATATTAAATCGTTTCTAAATAAGAAAATTCAGGGTAAAATAACACATTGAAGAGTCTTAAAATCCAATAAAATCAAATACTTGCCTTCTTTTTATTGGGAGGGCTCTCCGACGCTTCACTGTCGTCCGAACTCTCGAATCCTTCATCATACGATTTGGGGCTGACTGGTCCAGACACCGAAATTGGACTTCGTGGTTCATACTGCGAGAATGTAACTGGCACTGAATGCTGGTGAACAAATCGTGGTTTTCGGTTATGTCTACCAGGAAGCGGAACAGAGTCAAATGAAAAACTACGTGGCTTCGCATCAGTATTAACACGGTGGAATAGTCTGGCCTCCTCTTGTGGTGGGAAAACAAATTTCTCTTGTTCTACATTCCCTAATTAAAACAAATGTCATAAGTTGCAATATACACCAATACAATACACAAAAACATAAAACTAACCATGAAACCTAAATATTGTCATCCTCGGGGATTGTATTATTCAAATGTTAAATACACAAACTACCTTAATTAAATTAAGTTAAACGTCGTTGTTTCAAATTTGTATCTTTCCTATTCTAACTTACAATGTACTGGTTTTCAGTCATTTGAGTAAAAACGGATTTTCAGCAACAAGAAGATAAATCCGGCAGCTAATAAGTGTGTAAAAAATGTCAGGACTCTTAGATTCCCTTCCTTAAGTACAGTGAAATCTCTCTCAGTAAACAGGGCTGCGCTTTAGAGTCACCAAGATCACTGGTTCGAATCATACTTGGTTTAGAGAATTAAGCTTCCTGAAAACGCGTTTTCAGCTTGTTTTAATGATCAAAGAGAACGGTAGACACACAGGAATGTACAGCAAGATTGCTAATTAACAACAAACAAAAAAAAGTTAACAAACTGTCAGAGGACCTTACATCTTAAAGTGAGCAGATAGGGTAACGCATGTTCAATGGAGTATTCCTGGCAGCTTTCTTTCCAAGGCGTTTCTGGTATATTTTACAAATCATATACTTTTTGAGAGTATATATGAAACCACCTACAGATTACTTTCTGTATCCTATTCTTTATAAAAAGGTCAAGTCTGCGTCAAATTTTGGGTTGTTTGTTTTGTTTTATGGTTAAGAACCATAAAAGGCATGCCGCCACAAAGTGTACATTACTGTGGAGGAAAAAAAGACATGACAAAAAAGTCAAGAGATATGAATTGATTTTTGGCACAAAACATTCAAGTCACACAATGGAAGAAACAACTCAAAATAAGTTTCACAATCTAGCTGCCTGAGGAAAAAACTGCATTATGGAAACGTTTTTTAAAACCAAGGTCAACAAAACTGTAAGAATGAAGACGTTGAGGGTAACGAGTCAAGTCAGTTATAACAGATTAAGCTGGCATTAGTAAGATAAACTCATTGAAATATTTCCCATGATAATACCAAAAGAAAAGAGCCAGATATAGTCTCTGAGACGATGGCTGAAAGGTTAGAGCAAGCAATTTGAAGAAAACTAAGCTCTCAAAAAATGTAGGCCAATACTTGGTTCTGGGGTGTGGCGGTGTGGCAGTGTGGCAGAAATGACAGCTACGTCACAGCCTCGAGGTCTTAATATTTCTGTTAAAAAACGGGGGCAGCATCGTTTGACCTGAGTTACTCTTGAACTCTTTAAGGTTGACCTCAAATCTTGCAAGAAAACGAGCTTTCAAGGTAAGAATTTATTCGGAACGAGAAGGTGTTATCCACCATTTCTATGATTGTTTATTTGCAGGTTAGTTTTTGTTTTGACCTATCCAAACATCAATGGCGATCGCTAGAAATATTAACCCCGGTTATGAAAACAATAGGATTACAAAATGGATATACGTCACTGATCAATTCAACAGAAAGGATGTATTCCAAGGCTGCCATTGGTCGAATAAATATTGTGACGCACACTGTCATTTCTGCCACGCAAGTCATTTTTTCCCACGGCACAATCATCAGGCTAAACATTGTTAAAACTGTTGATCAAATTACGGAAAATTAAAAATAACGTGCCGAGAAAACAAAAACTGATGCAACAAATGTAGAATTGTAACTTGCTTCTTTTCTGTTTGGTTTATTTTCATTGGCCCATCTAGTGATTGAAAATGAATTTTGCGTCACAGAGCAGGCCAAAGATGTAAACCATGAAAGCGCTCCACTGTCGCGCAAACAAGCAGACTGGAGAAGGATACATTGATGGGGCTTTATATAATGGAACCAGAGCATGACAGAAAGAGCCTCCTCCATTGTTCAAAACAGTTAAATACCTTTAGGTACCAAGGCTTATCTTTTATCCCAATTCAGTAATGATTAAACTCAATATCAGAAGACCCACTACCCGAAGTTCCCGTCTCTTAAAGGATCAACCCTTAAAACAGTCTAAAACAAGGAGACCCTAAAACAGATCGGGGTTTTCCAATGAATTAGCAGATCCAGTTATAAATTTTCAGTCCTGCAAGTTTGATAGGATAGATTCAGTGTGTGAAAACCATACGAAAACATCTGAAAGCAAATCGGGTCAACATATACGGGAATTCCAGTTTCAGAATAATTGGTGTGGTAGCAATACGACTTTGATCTTTCATTTTCCTTCCAAATGCACTGGTTTATGCAGGGTTTTACAAGAAGACAGCATTGTGTACTTTTGGCAAGATAAAATCTTCATTACCATGATATTTTCTGTTAGAAAGTTTAGGATAAAGCTTTGGATATCATTTCTATTTCAATGAGAAAGAACAAAACATTTCAATTTTATTGTTTTATTTCAACGAAAACTATGGACAAAAAAATTCTGAAGCAGCTTTTTTCCCCATCTATTTACTGGTTACTACTGTGTCATATTTCAACTGTTACAAAAAATGCTTGTAAAAATTTTCTTCAGGGTGTCTTCAGCCAGTTCTTCCTGATAATCCGTTTTACTCCTCTGATGTTCAAACCTACGACTAATGTAGTAACATTCAAAGACCTGGTAGTCTTGTTGGATTGCAAAAGATAGCAGAGGTATCGTGTCTTTTTCACTAGCATCTGGAGTAACTTTTTATGTACATACCCACTAGGTAATAAATTTTTGAGAAAGGAGGTAGGGTTCCGACTACCGATGGCTTTTTATCAGCGCCAAAAAGAAAATACTGGTGGACTGCACATGGTTTTCATATTGGTAATATGCAAACAGATAACTAAAGTTCCTGAGGGCATCCCCAAACTGTATGCAACGCCAACCATTAAAAGTATTTATTTACTTTGTCATAGCAGTAGTATGTATATTGTTTTGAGCTGTGGGATGAAATGTATTTTGCAGATCATGACATTAATAGTGCTAAAAAAACCTCTAGTAAAATTACAGAGTGATTACCTTTAAACAATTAATTAGTTCAGCTAATAGAAATCAAACTACCTTCTGCAGTAGGAACAAAGAAGGAACGTTCTCAGTATTATGCACATAATGTGCTAGATAAATTTATGGTACTAATTTGTGTCCATCATCTACTTCAATATTGGGTACAAATATGAGCTCGTTGTATTTAACTCTTTAAAATAGGTTTAATGTTCTCACTGCTTGAAACGGTACTGAATTTTAAAGAAAATCCTTTAAACTTTGGTCTAGAAAATAAACAGCCAGATTTTTACAACAATATCAAGCTCCACTCCTACGCTTTGCAGAGCTCAGCTACTGCGAAACGAAACTCCAAATGCTAAATTTCCTGACACACTTGCCCAAATGGTAAAAAATTCAAAATGGCTTTTCCCGACTGTCCAGAAAGGCCAACAGATATTCACAAACGTTGAGTTCCTGCAAATAAACCTTTCTCAAAAAACACAGTTGCACTGTTGCACAAGCTGACCATGCAGACAGCTGACTATTTTTTGGTCCACAGGTTTCTGGCAAGGATCATGAACGCCACATTAGCGCCAGTCTAAATGGATTAAAATTTTACAGATGAGTCAACGGGGAAACTTCACACCATAAGAGTGATGTCTGAAACTTACAAAATCCACCATGTGGTACCAAGGGAGGGAAAATGGTAAAAATGTAAGTTGCAACATTGACTAAGCACCCTGTCCACGACAGTTGTAAACCTTGCTTGGTTTTTAATCTTACAAAAAACTTTTGAGACAGTACTCAAATGCTCTCGAAATACTAATGACTTCCTCAAAAATCCTATACAATTTTCATTTCTTGTCAATTAGGAGATACTCTTGTTAGGATTAACAAGAGTATCTCCTAATAACATCTTAAATACATCTTAAATATTCTCGAATAATATATTACTTTCCTCTTTTAGTTCACGTGATTTAAAAAAACCCTATGAAATCACTCCATTAATGGAGGAATATCTCATCTAAAAATATATTGACGAATTTTTACAAGCAGAGCTGATAACTGATGTGCAAATTTTGGGAATAGGTTATTCGAAAAAAAGAAAACGTTTCTATTTCAATGAGAGTGACTTGTCAATTGATTTGATAACAAGATGATAACCACATTTCATTTGAAGGAGGATAACGAATAAATATTATGACCTTCACGACTGAATGCTGCAGGTGCATTTTCTATTCAACTGACATGCCTCGAGTGAGCAACAGTATATATATATATGGTCTATCTTATGTCTGTCTCTTATCTAAATTTCTGAAGCACTTCTTCTAGGCTTTGTTCATGTATTGCGTCTCGAGTCGTGTAAAATTCGTTTGTGAAGTTGTTTGTTTGTTTGTTTTTTGGGGGGGGGTTTATGTTATTATTTTGTCAAAATAGAAGCCTTAACATCTGGCTGTTTAGTCCTAATACTATATATATATATATATGCATACATACATATATGACATATATGTTCTTTATGATCGTACCAAATCAATTGTAGCTTTATATCCTAATTTACAAAGATTTTTAAAGTAAGAGATAAATATAAAGAGGATTTCAAATGATATATTTATAAACACAATTAAAGCCAAAGTTAACTGTTTAGTAGTTGGCTGTCTCGGGTAAGTAGCTCATTTTGCAGACTACAACAAAAAGAAGGAAGAGTTTTATCGCACAGGAAAGTAACAGTTATGCCATAGGTTTAAACCAAGATCTGCAGCGAATGCAGTTGATAAATTCATAAGAAATGTTCTGAATACACGTTCATGCACATCAAACTTGACCCACATTTCCTCTTTTATGGTATTGTACTACATGTCTAACAATCTTTACAGATAAACCTTCACACAATATACAGGCTATTCTCCATTATTAATGCGAGAAGAGGCTCAACCAAATGCAGAACATAAAGGAAGCGACCTCTAGATGCTTGATCCTTTGCCTTGCAGTCTCCCATTGTTTTCAAAATCCAATTGGACTGGTTATTTCAAATACTTCCAATTTCTGTCAAATGTTGTGAATCAATTTCACACCACTTAATCATTTTCATAAAGTGCTGCAGTTAAAAGAACAGCTTGGAACAAATTATGAACACCTTATCTTACTGATTTACCCTGCCTCAGCAAAGATGGATCATATACAATTGTTCTAGTTTTCAGAAAACTTAGTCGCTTGAATCACAGTACTTCCCTGGGTATATTTTCAGATAAAACCAAGTATCAGCAGCCAATTCTAGCCAAAAATACACTACTGGCGCCAAAAGTACCCAACATTTCTCTTGCCTATCTTGCCATGTTACTAGTGAAACTGTATCATAATAATCCGCAACATTAAAACACAGCAACAATTTTTATCCCCCAAATTACAAAACAGTGCACCACAACAATTGTAAGTTTTTGGCTCCTAAAGACCTCCATTATTATCCATGTATAATTTGGCTTGATTAGACTGGATATGTTAATTTATAAACATCTTTGGTGGTTGTTCCTTGCAATAACACCTTTATGATTCAAGAATTGTAAATATCTCAGGCTTTCTCAGTTGACTGCTTTTTTTCTTTACAACCTGTCATCTTTGCCTGGAGACTTTTTTTCTTACTGACTATATGCATTCAACATATTCTTGATCTTTTCTTAGGTAATTCTTTTCTTGAATTTATTTCACTCTTCTTGCAGGATTAAAAATATGTTCTTATTTCTTCTTATCCTATTCATTTAAAACAACTCTTCAGCAAACCTGGAAACGCGACAAGAGAGAACTTCACGAAATGTTATCTTGTTTCCAGAACAGTATAACCCCCATGCTAATTACTCAATTCTTAAAAAAAACCAAATTTATTCCCAACTTGCATACACCCTGTTCCGCCATGATCGAATAATCCACACATCTCACGCTTGAGTTTTAATGACTTGTTTGTACAAACGTCTTGAGCTCTGATTACAACCACCTCTATTTCCACACCTTGCTAGAATTCTGTTTTTACATCAACACCAGTTATCTGTTTGTGTGTAAAAAAACCCTTATGAACATCAGCAAGATTCAATGTCACCTGTACGGAATTTACTCAAAATAATATCTCCTTTGTACATGCCAAACCTTGTAATTTGTGTTCAATATCCGTATCTCTCTCTGATGTTATGTATCATTTTGAAGTATTCTTCTCAGTCTTTAAAAGAACAAAATTCTTATCTGCTGCAAATTAAACAACAATATTTACCCATCCATTATTTTACACCACCTGTCCGTCCACCCTCACTAAAAATAGTTTTTTCTTTGTACAATGCCGATTCTTGTAAAATTTAAGGCAATATCTGTACCTTTCTCTGTTGTTTTCTAAATATTTTCAGTCTTTGAAGGACCAGTATTGTCACCTGAAGCAATTCAACTACAATGACTTACATTGATAACCTGCGAGTACCTGGTGCCTTTATTGATTTTTCCCCTACAGTCACTATTCAGGCAAAAACAATGTTCTCTGAATATGTTTCATCTTCCTTTTGAGACGTTGTATAAAACTTTCATAACTATCATTTCTTAAGTCTGAGTTAGCGATTGTTGATGTGGCTTTTCTTCCTCAAGAAGATATGCCATTTCTCGTTGGCCCCCCTTTTTATAGGTATAAGTGTCTTCAAACCTTATCTGGTTCCCATTTTCATGCAGCTCAATGTCTACCTCCTACCTGGCCTAGGGTGACATGCATTGGTGCAAGACCAATATTACCAACTTTAACCGTACTTGATACTGTCCTTTTCCAGGTGTAATTCCTGTTCCACGCCTTCTGCCCAAAGTTCTTCCTTTACAGTACAGCTTATCTCGTACTTTATATACAGAAGTAGACGGCCATACTGTGTGAATGAGTTCTTTCCAAATTTTAAAAATTTCCTGATGCTTGAAGCTCAATGGATCTTCACGAGTAAAGAATGAATAATATAGCTCAGTTATTTAGTTTACACACAAACCTTTTTTTAAGCTGGTGATTTATCCTCCAACACACTATGAAACTTAGAATTTTCGCAAAAATATGTGAAGCAAACCAAAAAAGATAACAAGAGCATTCAAAGTACAAACTGTCTAAGATGAAGCTACTACCAAGTGTTCCAGCAGTGATTATATTCACCATGTTTTCACCCCCAGTGTTGTTTTCTTCAGTAGTATCATTATTATTCTCCAGCTGTAGATTACTCAATTAATGAATTTATTTAGTTATCAAATTCATTTATTACCAATAAATAAAAAATAAAACACGAAAAATTTTTAATCACAGAGATATCTACAACTTCTGCTCTAATACTGGATTCTGTAGTTTTCACTTTCATATTTAGTAATTGCACCGTACTCCTGATTAGTTTATTATTAAACGTATCTCTGTTGCCTAACAGGCATTTTTTAGGTCCTCTAAAAACTGCCTGTTACCCAACCAATACCCAACCATCTCCACCTCTTTTGTCTTGCAATAACATAGTTAATTCAGCACCACTAAGACCTAGCAACATTACATATGAGGAAGAATGTCAGCCACATGGAGCGAAATGACATGAGAATGATAAGATGGATGTGCAATTAAGTCTAAAGGGCAGGCTCAGTTCTAATGAACTCAGAAGGAGATTGAACCTGGACAGTATTGGCAGCTGTATGCAGAACAGGAGGTTTCTTTGGTTTGGTCATGTGGAGAGAATGGACAAGAATGCTTGGGCTTGTAGATGCAGAACAATCAAGGTGACAGGAACCACTGGAAGAGGAAGACCGAAGAAAACATGGGAGGAAGTAATAAGGATGGATCTCAAACAAAAATGTGTCAGCAGAGACCTGGTGAAGGATAGGATAAGTTGGAAGTCAATTTCAAGAAAGCGTCCAACACATGCTAGCGTGTAAAACGGACGATAAACCGAATATGATGATGATGATGATGATGATGATGACGACGATGATGATGAAGAAAATAAATTCCCTTACAAGATTTTAGATCCACAGCTACAACTACTGGTATTTGAAATCTGCAACGGTATTCACAATTTTCTTCAGTCATCACCTTTCATTACCTGCATGAGGAGCTCTGTCTTGGTTTGACCCAAATGTCAGTCAGTTACACCCGAAACCTTAGATTATTTGAATACGTCATATCTGAGAAACCTAAGAATGAAGTATGTACCTTTTTAAGTTTTTCTTCATTATTAACATAGTTACCGATGGAAATCGTAGTGTTCTTCTGCTAAATATCAATTTCAAAGTTTGTTCTGACCTTTGTACCTGATCAACTAACAAAATCTGTGCCAGTACTTCTCTCTCTTTCTTTATTAAACAGATGCAAAGTACCCTAATAAAATACATGTTTTGATGTCCACTATGGTTTAACTTATCATAGCTGGAAAATCCTCCATGCTGTAAACCATCTACAAGTCCAAGTACTGGAAGTATTTAACCTGTCTTGTTGTAGCTTTTCTTGATGAACATTCTATCAATGCAGTGAATTTTAAACTATTTGCCTCATTCAGAGGCCTTGACATGGGGCCATACCGATGTAAAGTAAGTCAATATTTCCGCTCAGAACTGTAGGAGATTCACCTTCTGTATTTAACTAAAAAATAGCGAAATAATTTTCAATTAAGCGACTCTTAAGTTTCTATTTCATAATTTCCAGTTAAATTTATTTTCTGTTTCTTTTAAAAAACTTTTTTCCGTCTCTCTTCCCTTTTTAACACTTGCTTTGCCTACCATATCTATGGTGGTCTAATTTTCGACTTGTGCCTCAAGGAAAACCCTTCCATACTCGGCTATCCACTCTAAAATTATCTGTTCACGCAAAAAATGTGATATTCTTACATTTTTCTTTAAATACTGGTTTCCCTTCTATCTGCACACCTCCACTTCTATCGCCTTCAGCCTGACCATAACACATTGGTTACAGCTGTTTCCTAGTAGCAGTAAATGTCAAGGTTCCCATAGTACATTTCAAAAATTGCTTTCTCCAGATAAACCTGCCTTTGTTTCTGTTTATTGAATATTCCTGCCAAAAAATTACACTACATGATTTTCAATAAAAAAAAGTCAATACCACATCCAGAAATAATACAACAAAACATTTTCTCTGCTGTTTGTATATATATGGTTTAGTTCATTAACAAGTACATTGCTGCAATCTTTCTTTGCATATTCCATCTCAATGCAAGAAAATTGGCGAGTCTTTCCTTTTGGGTTCTGTCACATACGCTGCCGTACTTGGATTTCTACCCTACTCATATTATTCAAAATATCGTCAACACTGTACCGCCTGTACTTGCTTCTTCATCATAACGATTTTTCTCAACTGCTGATAATGCTACAATTGTGCAGATGATACTCACTAATGAAAATACAGCTTCTCCAGTTGCTCTCTTAGGTTTATATAGAATCCAACAAGCAATGCTACCAGTGCCAAGATAATGCAGTGGGGTAATACCCCACTGTATGAGAGTATATATATATATATATAATACAAATTACTCCTGCCCCTATGCTTACAACAATTTGGTGCTTCTCCATCGACGCCGTCTTCGACCCAATGAAGTCATCTTATAACCATTCAAGGAAGGCAGCACAGTAGGGCAATACAATGACATATCAGGTCATGCTATGCAGGCAAATGCTCTAAAATGATTTCACTTTAGACACACTTTCTTCTTCCTTCTTATGAGATTCATTCATGTTTGTTCTATAATGTAGTGGCTTCTTTCCAAATGTAGTCGACCATAAACAGGCCACACATCATATTATAAGGAGTTATTCCATATTTCATAATAAAGGTTTACTTGACCTCACTGTTCTCTTTAACTTTTTACATCAGTGGTGATATATCTTGACATGAACTGCAATGGAATTGGATGCGGTGTACTCGCTGCGAAAGGAAACAAAAGGTGATAGAAAAAAACTTGACAAGACCTTTTTTCAGTAATATGAGAAAACAGTGGGTAAATGAGCAATTGCATGTTGAAGATACTTCTTTTAACAAAACGTTGAAAACTGTACCAAGAAAAGTTTACCCAAGACCACTTCTGTAAACCTGATGCTTCATAAAGACACATGACTAAAGGTGACCACATAAGAACCTGGAATCATATCACTTGACATCTTCAATTTTCAACCATATGACATTCCAGAATACTTTCAGGTGTGGGAATTAGAGTAAGATACTGCTGTTTTTTATTTTCGCTGAATAACTCCAAAAATTGTTAAGTGGAAAAGACGGCAAAGTAATCAACAGAAGTCTATTTTGTTTCAGTTTTACCTTTAAGTGCATCAAATATCTGATTGTTATAGAAGTTCTGAAACAGGTTCAATTCCTTTAAACATCAAATATATCTTAATTTATCCTTCTGATAAAAAATGTGAAAACTCTTCAATTTATTCTAGTGGCTTTAGCTGTTACCACGAAACAAATGTATGGCCATGGCCGACGAAATTTAAACAAAACTCTTACTGTGGCCATGAAACGTAACTGATTCATGACTCATTTACAAATCCTCGTGCAGCCCCAATTTTGAGAACAGCCATAAAACCTCTTACTGTCTGAATTGTTCCAACACGTTCTACCTTATTCTAAATGTAAAACGATTCCACAGTTACATTTTTATCAGAATAATGAGAACTGTCTTATTTATCGGGATTCTTCTTGCTGTTGATATAAAATTAATCTGAGGATTATAAGGCAGATATTCTAATAAAAAAAACTGCAGTTGTCACCAGGGGCCGAAACAGTCACTGATCCCTGTATAGTTTCTTGCTCTTCTCGTGTGGGCTCCAACTTAAAAAATAATCAGAAGATCTTGTTTCCTTCATACTTGTCGATTCTCCGTAATTCTACCGAAAGCTGTTTAACTTCTTTTTAACTTTGAGACTTGTTGTCCATTAAGAAAGTTGACGCCCGTTTTTGCTAGTAGCATTCAAGCAGAATTTTGAGTTGTATATTTCCTTAGATAAATGTCGCTCTTTTCCACACTATTATTCCGAAACAATTTAATTTTCACGGGACGCATTCCAACCAGATCAACTGGCAATGACAACATGAACAAAACAGGATATCTTCAGGAGTAAAAATAGACCTTTGAGGCTTGAAAACACATCAGACGTAATCTTTATACACACTCAGAAAATTATTGCTCGTCCAAACCTAAAGTTCATCACTTTTACTTGCGATTTTTAAAGAATCTTCCTTTTTCTCACAGACCCTGATTGGCAAAAATGTGGAAATGAGGGCATATTTTCCCTTCAGGGGTAAAGGAGCCATTCAAGGTCAGTCAATACCATTCGCCGGCAAGGCTTCTAACCATTGAAAGCATAAATATTAGGTATCAGCTTCAGTGTACCACATTTACTGACTGTTTTAGCAGAGAATGCTTATATATTTTCAAAACTAGCAATCAAATACAGCTCATCAAGAAACCATAAAGCTCAGAGTAATACTGAGTTTTTCTGTGACGGATCCATTGCGTGGGCCGCTCTCAAGTTTCCTGGCAAAATTCCAACTTAACAATGGCGTCGTAACCACCCTCTTGAAAATGCTCTGATATGTATCCTTTCCCAATAAGTGTTTGCGAAAATTCTAAAATCTCTAAAAATCATGGTTTAGTTTTATGAGAATTGGCCACGAACGTAGCTTTTTCTGATATTCCTATCCAAATTTACCAGTTCACCAGTGATATTTCTCTGGTCTGTGAATGATCGACAACAATTCAGAAAAGGTAAACTATACTACTTGGTACAGTAATAAATTTAATATTAAAGCAGAGTATCTAAAAAGTTAATGTTTCCAAACTCACCATTTTCTTTGGTTATTTCTGGCGCAAGTGGAGACAGAGATAATGCTGTTAAAGCCATAGCAGCTTGTCTGACTTCCGACTGTTCTTGGCCTTGTTTTGTGTCCCTGAAGTAATATAACAAATTAGTTCAGAAACACGCATAGAATTCTGTTAACAAAACTGAAATATATTTTGCTGTTTAAAGTTATCTAAAAATAAGTACACTTTCTTTCTGCGATACCAAATGCTCTTAATAAAAAGAAAATATCTTCTCACTTTACTCTTGTCGTGAAGTATACAAACAAAGAAGGCCGGTCTAAGTGTACTCTATGCATTCATTGCCAACAAAAATTGATTTTGTATGGTCTCGTGTAAAGAAATATCTTTTCAATACCTCACTGCAAAACATATTTTGTTGAGGGATGCATATTTAAAAAATCAAAGCGTACTGACCAAACGATGCTCACCATTCAAAACAAACTACTGTATACCTTTACCACAACTTCAAGGCAAGGTTTATGAATGGTTTCTGGTACACGAATATCATCACGTCTGTCCCTGCACGGCTTACAAAAAAATCAACTTATACGAAAAACAGATGTACTTATCGCAACTACTAAAAACACACTAGCACAAGTACACATTTATCAACGAAAATATACAACTCGCAGGTACACAAACAATTGTGTACAGGTTATTCATTCTGTTTTCTGGCAATAAAATTTTTGAATAATTCGTATCAGTGACTTACATATTTATTTTTTGCCCAGAACGGCGTAAGACATCATTAATATCTTGCCACGGAAAGAAAGGCCTTGTTTCTTTAACTTTATGAGGTCGAAGGGCATCGGCCACAAGACGAACCTCTTTAACTCTGCGAGCAAGTAATTCACCAGTTCCTTCGAGTTTTACGATAACTTGATCCAGCCTTATCCTGTGTTCCAAAACAATTCCCTTTCTAACTTTTCCTTCAATATTTACTGCCACTATATCGCCATATGAGAACACAGATATTTCGCTAGAAGTCGACAGGTCTGAAGTCTTGGGCTCACGTTTTTGTGATTCAAAAGCCAAGTTTTTATCAAGCAGTAACATATAAGTCTGATCGCCGGCCGGTGATCTCCACGATTCTGAACTTGTTTGGTAACGCTCAAAATCATGTCGAGAATATGTTTTCGGACATGACACAAATCTTATATTTTCGTTTACTTCATTTGGGTATTGCATAACGGTTAATGGTAAGGGGAAGTAGGGACAGTATCCAGAACTATTTTTTTGACCTTATGCTACTACAGCTCTTAATTTAAGTTCTCAAAGTTGACTTTTGGTTACCTAAAAATGGAGGCGTTTTTCTTGATGAATTAAAATACCTATAATACCCCCTGGTGTAAAAAATAGAAAAATGCATCAAAGGGATAAAACCGGGGGTGCATAACGAAAAGAATGGTCCTGGAGGATTTCGCCTTTTGTGATGCAAATTGAAATTGCGTATTCACGAGGGAAAATAATATTACTGATATCTTTGCAAGTCAGGGAGCACAAATGGCTCATGAAATAAAGTCACAGGCGTTAAAAATAAACAACCCAGAGGGCATTGTTTTATCAAATTGCTGTGTGTTAAAGGCAATAAAGGTAACGATCATTGCCGTTAAGGGCTGAAGTATTGTTTGATACAATTTCCAAACAACTTACCTTAGATATCTGTCCAAAATGTTTAATTTGGCTGTCATGGTAAAATCATCAGGGTAGACGCGCTGTCCTGCAATATACAGGAAGTAAATTGGCTGGCGGAAAGCAAAAATTAAGATATGTTTGTCTAATTTATGACCCCGGTTTCTCCAGAATTTCCACTCAAATTTGTTATGGTTTCATGCCAAATAATAGGTATGAGCTTCCAAATCTAGTTCAAAAATTGACCCGAATATATTTAGGAACTTGTTTCTGCATTAAATGATTAAACATTCGTTTGTTGGTTACAGAATGGAAGATGATATAGGAAAAAAATTTGTACAGTGATGAAACATCTAATATGGGTTTTAATGTAGTTTCGTAGCTAGGATTTGTTTTGTATAATTCAGTCAGTTTGTCAACATTTCTACCTTCCGATACGAGTTGCCTGCAAAGTAGTTTCTTACAAGTGACCTTTCATTTCAAATGATTCTGACCCTCGATTAACACATATTATGATGCGCTCATTCATACAGGCTACGTCGATAACTCCTACAACTTATAACTTCTTCAAATACCCTTACCCAGATGTAAGGTAGATTCACGATGCAATCATGAACACAGAAAGAGAAAGTGTGTTGAAAACCTGTCCTGAGTTTGTTTAAGTTTCTGAAGGTTACGGGGTAGAAACCTAATTCATTATTCTTCAAAAATAGTGCCTTTAAATATCGAGCTGGTTTCCGGATATTCTGATTTCTTTTTCCTTCCCTTCACCAACCCTGCCAGTGGGTATCACCTAAAGGAAGTTAGAAAAGGGTAGTAAATAAATTTAGTTTAATATGTTTGTGGGATACCGTTGTATTGTAGGTTTCTCCAATGCCCAGAGATTGCTGTCTGAATATCAACTGTGACGGTTTCCATAGCGATATAGTAACCACCGGTGTAAGGTGTGGAAAATCTTGCACGTGATCATCTCCTTCAAATTCCCCATGTTCAAAGTTCAAATATTTTGCTCAGTCTGTCATGCCTTTACTTGAAGAAATGAATGATCGAAAGAAAATTTGCTAAACTTCACCACCACAGTTCAATGACTGGCCAAAAGGATGTAGTAAATTAAATAAATATACACTTCCAAAAGACTCTTGGCCAAAAGAATTTGTTATGTTTATGTGGGACATTACCTTACCTTAATTCATTAAATTTATTAATGCTAAGAATGTGTGACTAATTAGTCCACCCATCTGATTGTACTAACAAAGTGCTCACTATTGACTCAATATTTTAGTTTCGTTCGGTTTTGTGCTCTTCTTGTGCAGGCGTGCACATCTCCCCGAGTCAAGATGATTATCTCATGCCGCCTTAGGACATCCCCTTCTTTTATTTACGTTGTAAGCCAAGGGTTTTCCCCGCACTGCCACATGCGTGTCATGAGGTTCCTTTCTATGAGTCTGAATTCCCGGACAGTAGTATTTTCGGAAAAAGATATGGTCCAATTTTCATTTATTGCGTCAAGCAGAGTTATTCGTTTTCACACTGCTTCTTTGTTGAAATGGAGAAAAGAGCAATTAAATCACCACGAACATTGGTGACCGTAAAGTATCAATTTAAAACCCACGGCAAATTTGCCCCACTGGAGATTAGACAGTAATTCGAGGGCAGTGCTTGTTTTAAAGCAATGGCTAAAACTAACTGCATTCAAATATTCAGATGTTCAGATTTAATATCTAAACAGTTCAATACAAAACTGTTTCCCAATATCAATGGCCACATCATTTTCAAGGTAGTTCATACAAAACTAAAACTTTTTCTCTCTCTATCGACCAAATTGCTGATGACGCTGGCTGTTTTGCTGAGGATCTGCCAAGCCTCATGGAAGACAGAGACCAGTGGAAAGCACGAGTCAAGAGAGTTCGAGATATGAGCTCGACGCGGTAAGGTAAGGTAAGTATCGTGATTTACCAACAAACCTCGCAACTTGAATACTACAAAAAACATATGGTTATTAAATTTTACTAGACCTAAGTGAAGCAATAACCCGAGTACGACGGCTTATTTCTGTATTTTATGTACATGCCAGTTTTGTTATTCTTACAGCATCAAATAAAACAGGAAACATACCTTCCACTCCAAGAATTTCTTCTCAATTTTTTCCCAATAAGAGGAAAGATAAGATAAAAAAATTGGGAAAAAGGATGTGGACTATTTACCTGACGAGTATTTGAATTTTCCAAACATCACAGGACTACTCTTGAAAACAGTGTAAATATTTTGATATAGTGTACAACTGACTGTATTATCCTGTATAAATATTTGAAAATAATAATAATAATAATAATAATAATAATAATCATCATGAAAATTTAATCACTTGTTTGTTCTAATAAAAAAATTTCGTTTAATTTTAGATTGGAGAAAACGTCAAAATGTAACAAACTCGTTGCTGCTTGGAGAGCAAGATACAAGAGGAAAATTTATGATAAAAACTTTCAAATCTACCTTAAATCTGTGTCGCTAATAATCAATAGTCAAATCACTCATAGACTAAATGAAAGGGTTTTTTTAAGTAACATCTACACTGCTAATAGTTTTATTAATAAACTAAATTTGTTTCCAAAGTGTTGTCTGAGTTAATCTTAGGTTATTTCCTTCTGTGCAGTGGTGGCAAAAATGACTATACGTATGCATGTATTTATTCGCCACAAATACAAATGTTCAAAGGTAAATGTTAAAAACCTAATACATGATGTTATCCGAAATAGTTAAAAAATAGGAGTAAACAGAAACAAAAAAGAACAAAACAAACAGGCGGGACGGTAATCTAGAGAAACGGTGGCAGAAGTAGCATAATACAGATCATGAAGACCTTATTTTCATTATGGCTCGTTGACTGGTTGAGTCTGCGTGAAATAAGGAGTAACAAAATAATAGTACATCCTCTCGAACATATATGAGGCTTAGGTGCTGGAAGTCATACTCCTGGAAGAGAGTAGGACAAACACCAAGAAAGATTTATTCCAGAATTTTCCTTTCTGCACTTTAGAAAGAAACACAACACAAGATAGATATACCCCCATTTCTCAAAACAGCCCTAATTTACTACCACGGAGGAGCGCACTGTGGAACTATAAAATAAAGCTATATCAGGTCACTTTTAATAGCCTGATGATTGTAGAAGCATCTCTCGAAACGTTGCTTAGAAAAACCTTACGACTCAAAATAATAAATCTCCTATGTCTACGGATTCCACTGAACCCATAAAATCAATAATTTTTAACATCTTCTCTTGTCGGCTTTTACAATATTTAATTGCCACAAAAGATATTGAATTATTAAGTATATCTACATGTGCAACCCATTTCTTATCCTCCGCCACAAGTTCAACATCCTTCACTGGCCATATGATAAACGAGTAAAAGTTATGTTTCTCTAATCTTTTTAATTGCTTAGTTAGTAATCCTATGCACTAATATATGTTACCTACAAACCCTATGTCGTAGAAAAGAATATCTCCCGGAAAAAGAAACGTGTTTATTGTTCTTTGCTGTTACGTAAATTTCCCTTATGTACTGGAGTCTGAATTAACAAGGTTCAGTAGTCCATGTACAACAGTGATTCAGGCAGCAACTTCTTTTATCAATTCAACTTATTGCTACTGGTCATATTTTGTATTTCCAAATACCAGTCTTGAGCATTTTCCTCTGTAGCACTTTCACTTTCTTCTCATGAGTTTTTCTTTATTCACCCTAACTCTTCATTCATTTCATCACAATTATTACTTTTATTATTAAAATTATTATTATTACTATTATTATTATTCATTATTCTTCATTATTCATTTCAACTCGTGAAGCGTTAAAACAGATCCCTTCTGCCTGATGAAACCTATCCACTTGAATATCTGACCACACAAAGTTTAATCAATAAATCAATCTGGAAATACGTCGATAGTAACTTCATAAATCAATGGTCGAAGGTCATAAGTCATCTCCCAACAAAAATTTACAGATTTAACATACAATTTCTCAACAACACATTAGCAAACGGAACAAACGCTATCAAATGGGGTTTCTCGAACTACTCTGCCTGCAAGTTTTCAGACTAACAACAAACCCTGGTCCTGTCATCCGAGGATATTAAATTGCAATATTAGAGTTGGGATATAATTGGAGGCATGATTAGATTTTACTGAACATTTACAAAACAATTAAATCAGAAGGGCCAGAAGCACATGTGGACAGAGATAGCTATCCAAACCTGTCAACAATAGCAGCAAGGAACAAAAACCTTATTTTACCATGTTTAAAGATGAAAACTTGTCAGTGTTAGAACGTGATTCGAAGCAAAATTGTTGATACTTTCTGATCCTTTCCTCTTGTTTCGTTTCTTTATTTGTTTCGTCTGGACACGCCACATCAATCAACAGTATTGTTTTTGCTACTGTATCTTCTAATGCGATATCTCCTCTACTGAAAAAACAGTTTGTTCTTCTTGGATATTTTCAGTTATAGTGTTATTTCTTTTCATCGTTTTCAAGCTTTGAAACTAGCTATACCTAATAACTTCAGTACCCTGACAATAATGGGAGAAGTATCTCTCGAAAAGTAGGCCAGAAAAATCTCACGATGAACTACATGATAAATTTTCTAGATCAATGGCTCTAACTGAAACCAAGTCAAAACTTTTTACGACCTCAGATGCTGTGTTCTTTTCATTTCTTTTTTACCCCTTTTTCCACCGTGCAGGCATCAGTCTTTTCTTTAAGCATTGGCCCTTCAGTCAGACAAAACCCTAATGGAAATAACTGTCCCCTTTGAAAAACCCTTTCCTGATGTTTATCGTTCTGCTTTTTTATTCTTTCTTACTTTCAATTACCTCCAGCTTGGTCTTCCATCCTTCCACTAGTTTAATGATGACATTTACAACTTTCTAGGGAACTGCCATCCACTGATATACTCTAGTCGTCCGATAGTCTCGCACTGTATCGCATGTTTTTCGGTAGTCATAAAACCCAACCCCTAAATTTCTTTTTTGGTTTCGTACTCCGTCCATTATGGTATTATCGATGAGGAGCTAAACAACAGCTCCCAAGACTGTGAAGCACGTTCCTAGTTGACTTTCATCCCAGATGTTATTCCTTTCTACATAGTCTTTCATACAATTTCCGATCATACCTGAAAATATCTTATACCAAGTATTAACACAAGTAATTGGAAGGTTACTGTCCTCGGTGCTTAGATCTTCTGTTTTAGGTAATATTGAATTCCATGCACCCCTAAACTTTTTCAACCAGAAATTTTGTACTCAGTCAATTCCTAAAGCAAACCAATTTTTATTGTCTTACCTTTACATAAAATTTCCATTTCGGCGATGATGAATTCCTGGACATTCTTAACCTTTTGTCCTATCTTCTTTGCGACTGTCTTCATCCGTTTTCCTAGTTGGGTTTTCGTGCTGTCTTCTCAAATACCTGCCCAGAATTTTTCAAATTTTCCATTTTAGGTATCTTCCCTCTCAGTTGCTGTGTTCTTTGTGTATTTCCATAGAACATTTCTTGGTTTTCCTGGAACATTCTGTTAATTCGAAGTCTTGCATCTTTGATCTTTATGCATTTTATTTCTGCGTTACAGTATCCTAATTCATCCAACGCCTTTTCTTTTACACATATTAGATCTTCATTTCTATTCAGTTGTTTGCCCATTTTATCATTTTTTGCAGTATCTCATTTTCCCTTTAATTAGATTTTCTCCTAATCTTCCTTCTATGAATTTCATTTGATGCCTATGCCAAAATACGTCTCAGTTCTTTATTCTGGTTTTCACGTTTTCGTATCCTTCTGTTTGCTCCATCTTGATTTTTCTTTTTCTTCTTTCTCTTTTCGTTCGATTTCAATCCTTTCTTCAACCCTTCGCCCCACAGCATAAACCGCGTCTACTACTTGACAAAAGTTGTCAGTGTTGTAAAGGCGTTTCTCTAATAATAATTTTTCCACTCTGTCAATTTCGGGTTTTAATAGTCCTTTCTTATCCTTCATCAACCGTTCCCGTTGTCCAATATTTTCCTTCGTAGATGCTGTTAAAGAATGCAAGATTTCTTCAAATCTTACTCCAATAAGTATAGTGTCATCATCTTCGTTATCGATCTTATTCTCCACTGATACTTTTCCGAGCTCTATAGTCTTTAAATTCACCTCTAGATCTTTTGATATTTTTTGCTTTTCCTTTTTATCAATGCTCTTGTTCACAGGGATTAAAACATCGATAATTATTGCAAACATTTTATCTTATCAATAATGACAATATCCTGCCTCCTTGCTTCAATGATATGATAACACTGAATGTTCATGTGCCAAAGGAGTGTTTAACTGGGATTTTCCGAGACTGTTTTTGGCTTATGTTTGTTACATTTCTCAGACCTTTAGAGCATGAGCCTGTGCATTTTTTCTCTTGAATTCACTTTTATTAATGGTATTTTCTGTCTCAATTGTCTCTGATATACGAATTGCCTGAATTGGTATACTTCACTTCGTACAGGCTCATGGAATTTTTCTCTTTTTTGACGCAGTATTTTTTAACTTATCAAGCCTATACCTCCTTCATCCCTCTTCACGTATGGTCTGTCCCCATCACTCTTGGGATGAAATGTACCATACATTGTCATTGTTTTTCTTGTAGTTCTGTCTAAGCTTTCAATTCGCATCCTTTCTATTCTAGGATCCCTGTCCTATATCTGAAGATAGCTACTCGCTACTCTCTATGTGTTCATTGGTGTAATTTTGCTTCTACCGTCCAACTTTTAAGAATCAACTTAAGCCTTCTCTTGTATTCCCTTGAAGTTTTCTCTTTTATCTCATTTCTTTTTTATCCTATCCAGTTTGACCGTCCGCAACTATGTTTAACCTATATGTTCCATTTTCTTCATTACTTCGCCATCCAGGGGTTCTATCCCCTCACATCTAACTATTTTTCCTCTCTCTAAGGTAAGAACATACTGCCTAATACATACTCTTGTGACATTTTATTAACTACTACAGACAGAAGAATCATACTCACAATAAACAAACGAGAAAATAAACTATCTCCTTGGAGTATACCTGATCTTTACCACACTGAGCGACACACTTGCAGCAGTCAACGCTGTTTTCCAGCTGGCCATTGATCCTGTGATGAAGTTCATGATATTATGTGAGACATTCAATACCTCTAGGTACTCTAAGATCAACAAGTATTGGACCATGTCACAGGCTTTCCTATAGTCCACCCATGCCATAGCCAGATTTTAGTGCCTTCTTTTACAGTCATTCAAGATAGTTTTGTCGATCATAGGTTGATCTTTTATCCTACTACCTCTCCTTCGACCCCATTTTTGCTCATTTGGTAGGATATTGTTCTCCTCAAAATATCTGTAGATATTCTCTGAGATGATTCCCAATTTTTTACTTCAGAAGGCCATTGGTTTTCCAATTCTATCAACCACAACCTCTAACTACATGAGTTATACAATTGGCAGCTATATACATGAAATTAAAACTTGCTTTAAATCTAAAACAATCTAAAATAATACAAAAGTTAAGATAAAATATTGCAATTAATTAAGAGCTACAAACTTATCAACGTTAATTGAAATTGTGCATACTAGAAATAAATTTATTGCATTCTTAAGAAAAACGCTTATACTTCTAAATCAATTGATTACAGAAATAAGACGATTTTCTTACCTCTTGCGCCTTGATTTGAGTTCTTGCTTTTGACAAGGGCACATTTCTGAATGACCCAAAAGCCCTAATTTACTAATGAAAAAGGACATTTAAAAGATGGAAGAAAAGGTAAAGATCATAATGACGAAATTAGTAATTCCCTGAACGGAAATCGAATTTAAAAGTTGGGGAATTATGCAAGTTTATGAGGTATGAGCCTCTATCACGGCACCTAAAGGACAATAACATTCTTAGAGCATTNTGTGCATACTAGAAATAAATTTATTACATTCTTAAGAAAAACGCTTATACTTCTAAATCAATTGATTACAGAAATAAGACGATTTTCTTACTTCTTGCGTCTTGGTGGAGTGCTTGCTTTTGATGAATGCACTTTTCTAACTGATACAAAAGGCTTAATTTACAAGATCAGTAGGCGAAAAAGAACATAAAAAGAAGCGGCAGAAAGGGTAAAGGTCATAATGACGAAAATAGTGTTTTCTTGAACCGAAATCGAGTTTAAAAGTAGTGGACAGGTGCAACTTTAAGAGGCATGACCCTAACACCCTTCACCTACAAAGACTAATAAAGGTCTTTCAAAATCCAAATTTTAAAAAGTTCACATTTTCTTCTTTTAAATAGTTCAAAGTTTGTCCTTATTGTCTTCGTATCTCTTTTCTAAGGCCTCCTCGGGGAAACTTATTTTCCGGATATCTCGTTTGGAAATGTACTGTTGAACGTTTAACCTTTTCTCGAGGTACAGTCCCATCGGAGTCTGGTAGAATTTCGACAATGACTCTCTTGCGCTATTTGGCTCTAGTGATACTCTTATTGACCAAGATGATCATATCTCCATCTGTATGCTGGGTTTCCCTGCCAGCCACTTTTGGCGTTCTTGAAGAGTAGGAAGGTATTTTTGAATCAACCACTTCCAAAACTAATTTGTCAGTATATGGACCTATTTCCATTTCCCTTTGTACTTTTCCATCTCATAAAATGGCGATAAAGCTGATGACACATGCTGTTGTTATAATAGTAGGTGGTTGGGGGTGAGTGTTTTCAATTCATTTGGATCGTTTGACACTCTCGTAATTGGGAGATCATTCAATATTTTTTCGACTCGCACAGAAAAGTTGACAGAATTTCGTTTGTCACGTAATTCTCGTTTACTAATGAGAAAATAATTGATAGCTTTAAGTGAGTAATGCCTTTCCAGATGCCTCCTTGATTACTTGAAAGTGGGGGTTGAAGTTCCATGTAATCATTTTGGCTGTGAAAATTTTCTTAGTTTGCTCATGATTTCTGGTGGGTATCATAGGGAGAACGTCGTCCTCTGCTCCTCGAACGTTTGATCCTTTATCAGTGTAGATTATTCTTGGGGCACCCCGTCTGCTGATAAATCTTATTTCAGTATTAATTAAACTGTCATTGGAGAGGTCCTCCAAAAGCTCAAGATTGAATAGCTCTGTATCAAAAGCTAGAAAATACACATCCATTTATCTTGTTTATTGCAGGCTTTCTGGTTGAAGACCTTGTCTGACGTCCTTTTATAGTATATAAAGGGCCAAACATATTAATACCAATCACGGCAAACAGGAATACTAACCGGTGATCTTCTGAGCTAATCCTAATTGCTGGAAGTGGAGCCATAATTTGTCTCCCTGGTCTAGTATTTTGGCTTCTACGCAAGCGGCATCTCCTTACTACCAACCTAACTGATGTAACACCACTAATGACTCAAATTCTTTGACGCAGATTACTAAGTACCTATTGCGTACCGATTTATATGCCATTAGTAATGTGGTAATGCCAAATGGTCAGTTCTATGGTGTGATCTTTTGCTGGGAGTATCATTGGATGCTTGATATCATGGCTAAGATCTGACCTATTTAGTCCTCCACCAAGTCCTATGATACCATTCTCCACAATTGGTTATATCTTTGCTAACTGGCCCTTTGTAAAGGGAGACAAGACTCTTTTTAGTGATCCAAACGCTTCTGACCGTACAGACGTTACTATCATCCATTTATCTTTCTCTAGCGTATTCATTGTTAATGCTGTTGTTCCATTCATCTGAAAATCAACATGTGACTGTGTCTCTCTTGACAATACATGTACAATGAATAGGTTACTAGCCCTAATAATTCATGCCAAAACAACAACAAACCTTGCTCTTGTTCGAATATCTGTTAAAGAAAGTGCTTAAAAAACTCTGAACCGAAAAGTTCATGCTTACTACTACTTTCTCTTTCTTCATTCTTTTATCAGCTTCAGACCATTTCTGACTAACCTCTTCAAGTTGTACTGGCCATTCACTCTTTGGCAACCACAAAAACTCTGGATCATTGGTCCAGTTTTTCAATTGCTTTCTTTCGTGTGCCTTGATTCCTCTTGATGAGAAATCGTCTTGATTATCTTCAGAGGCCACATGGAGCCACTGACTCACATTGGAAGCTTCTTGTATTTTAGCAAATCTATTTGCAACAAACGGTCCCATTGGTGTCTTTATGGCTATTGGATCTGCAGGGTTCCCCATTTTGACATCGAGCAGTTCATCTATTATTTCAGGAAAATCGCATCTAATGAACATTACTTTTCTTTCAGAAACCTCTGAAAGGTCTACGTTATCTAGATGAGGCCAGTTCTGCAGGTATTTGTTTATGGCAAAATGCTCCTTACTAATTGGGATACGATCAGTGGTCAGGACCTTCTGGCAGTTGAATTCGACAGTCTCATATAGTTACACAACTTTGAATTTAGCTCACTTCCAAACACAGTGCCAGTTGAATTTGAGGTCATTATCTTAAATACTACTGGAGATGCTCTGAGTTCCAGCTTCCCTTTTATCTCTTTAGAACACAATGTAATACCAGACCCACAATCTAAGAAGGCGTAAGTCAAAATTTCTTTCCCATTTTCCAGTTTCTGAGTTTATCTTAAAATCCCCTTCTCATATTTCTTGTTGTTGGTGAGGCAACTCGCCCATGCTCTAAATTTTTTTTTACTTTCTGATGATTACTACTCTCCTAAAGTTCAACCCCCTTCCTTCCCCAAAGACACGCTTAAATTTATTAGTTCTCTTGCCTTTTCTGCCCAATTCCTTTTAAGCCCCATTCGGGGCAATTTTCTCATCAGAGTTCTCAAGTTGTCCTCATTGTCAAGTCAAGGACACCAAGTAATCCCCATGCAGCTTAAAGTCCTCAATACGTCCTTGAACTGGCAAGCGAACCACAACATTCTTGTTGCATCCAAGCTTTCAACCTTATTCCTTTCAGCTGAGTCATCGGGGCATTGGCCACAACGTGAAGACGTCTAAAACTTCCATACAGTGTGTTCCATACCTGAGTGTAATCCTGGTTGATAAGGAGATGAACACAACTTTTTATTGGCTCTCTTGCTTTACCTTTGCACTGGGAAGTTAAACGAGTCAACCAATGTAAATTATTTGCTACCTGAGACTCAACAGTGATTTTAAAATAGGTCGCAAATTCCATATAGTCCTTGAATTCACCATTGAACTTGAAAGATACAACCTTTGATGATGAGGGACCTTCTCTTACTGAGTCAGCAACAACGTCAATGCAGTCAGTTGTTCACTAATTTTCCTGTTGAGTCAACGCCTTGGACATGCTGATAGAAGTTTGACAACAACCCGTCCTCTGACCTCATTTTTTCTTTTCCTGCCGCCCTTTAAAAACAGAAATAGGGTGCGAGGTCAACACCATGCTTTTGATTACCATTGCTTGGGGTACATATTTGTTCCCTCGAATCTAATCCAAAAGGAATATTTTAAGTTCTCGCACAAACACGAGAAATTTTACCATCACCTTTGCCAACAATAAGAACGACAGAAAGAAAATTTTTTAGACAATGGAATATCAGTAGTCCCGTCTGACACAACAGATGGATTATTTATTGTTAGAAACGTCTTTGTGCATGGCCTGGCATTAATATCCACTGCAAAACTGCCCCTTTGAATTTGTGGACAAAGAAAGCTTAAGAAGAAACTCATGAGGTTTTCACGTGGGAAATAAACTGACTTTTCTTTTTTGCCTTTGGTGTTGGGAGCTGACAGAAACTCATCCTCAATGCACGTTTCATCCTCAATTATGCCTGTAACCTCTCCTGTAACCTAGCTATCTCCATGTCGGAAGGTGAACCCAGATATTCAAGTTGCTGTTTGATCTACTCTCGCCGACGTGCTGTCTCTTTCCAATTTATGTTTTCCTTTTAAGGCTCGCAAGCACACCTTCACTACTGCTGGTGTTTTCTTCTCATTTACACTTCCCTTGCTGGTATTTGTAAACTCACTTCTACTTGTGTTGCTTGCCGAAAAATAAGATCTGTTTGTATTTGTTTCTTCTTGCTTACTTGTTCCCTCTTGCCTTGCTTTACACCTCAGAATATGCACCTGCAAATTTAATCTCCTTTCCTTTTGTAAATCGTACGATGTGATAGCATCTTATCATTTTAGTTTATTTTCTTCTCTCTCCAGGTACATCCCATGAGCGCCTGTGAATTTTTGGAGAACCTCTGAATTCTTCCATCCTGAGGTCCAACTCTCCCTAGCATTCTCTATTGTCATTAACTAATTCCACAGGTTTCACCCTCCGTTGTATTTTACTGAGATGTCTGTCCCTAATGCCTTTAAGATAACTAAAGGCATCAGAGGATGTCACTCCCTCAACTGAGACCACACAACCACACAAAGAGTCTCAGCACTAAACTAAAAAACACTATGTAACCTCCGAAAATTTTATCAAGAAATTTAAATGTTATCTAGGTTCCACTTAGCTAATCTAAACCACTAACCAAACAAACTACCGTCGTACACAAGGATTCAGATCAACATTAGATTTAAAAACTACATAAGTCCTATTCTACCAATCACAACCTCTAACTACATGAGTTATACAATTGGCACCCATATACATGAAATTAAAATTTGCTTTAAATCTAAAACAATCTAAAATAATACTAAAAGTTAAGATGAAATACTGCAATTAATTAAGAGTTACAAATATATCAACGTTAATTGAAATTGCTCACTGTAACATCATGCATATCAAAAATCAATTGAACACATTCGTAAGAAAAACGCTTGTACTTCTAAACCAATTGATTACAGAAATAAGGTGGTTTTCTTACCTCTTGCGCCTTGATTTGAGTTCTTGCTTTTGACAAGGGCACATTTCTGAATGACCCAAAAGCCCTAATTTACTAATGAAAAAGGACATTTAAAAGATGGAAGAAAAGGTAAAGATCATAATGACGAAATTAGTAATTCCCTGAACGGAAATCGAATTTAAAAGTTGGGGAATTATGCAAGTTTATGAGGTATGAGCCTCTATCACGGCACCTAAAGGACAATAACATTCTTAGAGCATTTGGCAGGAACTAGATAAAGACAGATTAAAATGGAAGAGATACGTATACGATGGGTGGAGGAGATGTAGACCCAAGAAAGTCACTGCAGCCGAAAATATGTGACTTCAAAGGAATCTTGGAATGTATCATCAGTAACCACATGACGTTCCCATTTTGATGTTTACAAATCGCGGCTGCTTGAGTTTATTTTGAATTAAACTCTTTGTGCACAGAAAAAAAACCCACTAATATTTTGTTTATTGTTTAGTATTATTAAATTGTACGTAGACAATTATTTTTGACCTATCAGAGCACCTGACCTGTCAGACTACCTGGCGCATCAGACTACCTGACCACGCAT
>RDPX01000036.1:3899213-3929825 GCA_003991215.1 Morbakka virulenta | reverse complement strand
GTGGTGTGGAGATGATAACTCCCATCCACCGGGTCCACAGGTTGCGGATAGTGGAACGACCTTCAGATATGGAGGTTAGCTGCGAATATATTGAATAAGCAGTCCCGGACAAAATCACGGGTTGCCCTTCAGCAAGGCATAGCACCCGGCAGCTGCCCCACCAGGGATAAAGGTGAAGACAATGGAAGCAGGTTGTCGGATAGTGTTGATAGCAGCTGGACAACATACCTTTCTTCTGGTATCAACATCCCACGTCAAGCAGATGAGCTAATGAAACTGCCAATGGTTGAGGTGACTCAGTTTAAAATTAAACTACTGCGATTGTATGTAGACCTAGCCCCCACAAACAATTAATTCCCGGGCTATCGAAAGACTTATTGATTGATTGAACAGAAATTCAATCTTCTAAAATAGATCTCTTAAAATTTCTATTGACAGATAACATTCATTCAAAGGAATCTGTGATCTTTGGTTTAATTGTGTGGTCTTTTGAGTAAATTCATCACTGTTTTTTATTCCATGCAGTGGTAATCTAAATAGCGTAAGCAGTTAGATGAAGAAGGAGGTGCAGGCGGGGAGGGCAGCCGAGACTTCAGAAGTAGAAGTGCTGAAAGTTACAAAGGACAGAAAGCGTTGGAAAGCCATGGTCACCAACGTGCTGAAATGACAGGGCACCAACACAGACAGACAGTGGTAAAATATTCATTCCAATACTTAAGTACGTGATCTAAAAATTGTTTCCAAGAATCTTATAGAGATGACTTTGACATATATTAAAATTCTGTATACTTGATTATTTAACTTTATTCTTCCTTTTCTTTTTACTCTTTTAGTGATCTTACTTCATTACTTAACATAATCTGTTTAAGAAACCTATTTCAGAAACTTCAATAGTTATTGCAAAATAAAAGGGAGAATTGTCCTAGTAATTCGTAAAATCAAAACGAATATCGTGCATCCTGTTTTGAAGAATCTGATTGGGCGGGGTTTTTAAATGGTAACTCTTTTTTTCTTTTCTTTTGTATAATTTTTGTTAAAAGTAAATCTGTAATTTTAAGTTAAACCTCACTTAATTTAGGTCATTTCAAAGGAGATCTAATAGTATATAAGAGATAATCAAAATAGTCACTGAAAGGAACTTTGGTTGAAAAAAGAAGTGGTGTGTTTTTCTTTGACTGAATTTCAATCTGCCGGTAGAGCTACTGATTTGGAGACGGAGCCCCCTGCAGGTAGATATATAATCAGCAGACACATACAAATTGTAAATAAATTTGCATCCAATACGGCAACCTATACTTAACAGAAAGTACGTAGATACGGTGGAGCTCACTCAGTTGCACGTACCTTAAATTAATCTCATTGTGTTATCTTGCTGTCTTTCAGGTTAATAGGGGAAAGATCGGTACATCTAACCAAATAGTTTGTATTCGGGGCTGCTGCAGTGATGTATAAATAAATCCATTTGATACATAAACTGATTTCAATCAGTACCAATCCAGCAGGGCCCCTAATAAATTTCGGGTGTACCTAAAGTTATTTTGGAAAGGCCTAGGCTCGACTAAATTTGGATATCAAATTATCAGGGCAGTTCCGAAAGCTGTTTGCGTATTTTACTCCAGGTGTGATGGCAGGTATAGACAAAAAAGCTGCGTATTCTAAGATATACGATAACATAAATTTATATGTACCTTGTATTTGCTGGCAAAAATAGTCTCAATCCAGTTTAATCAAAACGGTAGGGCAAAGCCATATAGCCTATTGGTACTTCGGCCATCCCTCCCTACCTTTTTCTTGACAGTGAATGTTTAAGTAATTTATATTACAACTTGGGGCTTTTTTTAAGAGAAGATATGAAAAATTAGATTTGTGGAGAGGCACTTATCTCATGTTGCATGTGTGAAAACAAACCCTCCTAATGGCATGAGTTCTTGCATGTTTGAAGCAATTCTTCGAAAAGGACAAAGGACATTTTCAAAATAAGTGTTGCAAGGATTTAAATATTATAGTTTGTATGCTGAAATTATTCGATTTTAACAATTTCTAGAAGAGAAGAAGAAGCAAAGAGAAGAATGAATAGTGAAGCAAAGCAGACTTTTGAAATTTAATATACTTTTTAGCTATATATATATATATATATATATATGTATATATATATGTATATGTATATATATGTATATATGTATATATGTATATATGTATATATATGTATATATATATATGTATATATATATATATACAGAATAAACATGTTCTTTAAAATGTACATAAAATCAAAACAACTACGCATGCACATTACAACATTGGATTAATGTTTGTCCTGTTTGTCAGTGGTCAGATGTGACATGATTGGAATGAGATGCCTAGGGATTACATGAAGGACGAAGTTACAAAACGATATGGTTGAAGAGTAGCACAGATGGTAGAGGATGTGGTTATGGTAACCATTCATACTAGTTTGAACCCTGTTCGGTTCTCATATACTTCTCGGTTTTTTATAATTCCAAGTCCTTTCCAGGTAAAATTTTCCCAATTTTCCTTTTCCCCCATGTTTCATGGGGACAGATGCTCCTACCTTGCAGGGAAATTCGTCGTTCTGTGAAGTGCTCAGTCTTATTTGCATGATTAAGGCGAGATGCCCAACGATATGGACCTGGGGAAAGAAAGGCTTTTTGAAACAAAAGATGCAAAATGAACTGGATAAGAAAGTACCACCGACAGATCAAATGATAGAGAATGTGGCTATGATACTCGTTGGCACTGATTTAAATGCACTTCTTCCACATCTATCTATCCATCTATTTGTCCATCCATCTACCTATCTATCTATCTATCTATCTATCTATCTATCTGTCTATCTATCCATCTATCTATCTATCTGTCCATCTATCTATCTATCTATCCATCTACCAATCTATCTACTATCGTTCTATCTATCTACCTACCTACCTATCTATCTATCTATCTATCTATCTATCTATCTATCTACCTATCTATCTATCTATCTACCTATCTATCTATCTATCTATCTATCTATCTATCTATCTATCTATCTATCTATCTATCTATCTATCTATCTATCTATCTACCTACCTACCTACCTATCTATCTATCTATCTATCTATCTACCTATCTCCAAAAATATAAATATAAACAGATATGTACCAGAAATTAGAGGTTCTTTGTATCATACATTACTGATTTTGTTGGAATAATGTGTTGTAATTTAAACGATCTATACTATTAGCGTTTACTCAAGATTATTACTTAACTGCATTCAGTGTGACATTCAAAACTTTAGGTACTTCAGGAGGTTGTGTGTATCATTGTTGGTCACNATCTACCTATCTATCTATCTATCTATCTATCTATCTATCTATCTATCTATCTACCTACCTACCTACCTATCTATCTATCTATCTATCTACCTATCTCCAAAAATATAAATATAAACAGATATGTACCAGAAATTAGAGGTTCTGTGTATCATACATTACTGATTTCGTTGGAATAATGTGTTGTAATTTAAACGATCTATACTATTAGCGTTTACTCAAGATTATTACTTAACTGCATTCAGTGTGACATTCAAAACTTTAGGTACTTCAGGAGGTTGTGTGTATCATTGTTGGTCACCTTCCCCATTGTTGTGGATCAAGTATTGTTAGGGATTCAATTGTGTTACTTGTCGAACAAGAGTGATTCTCCTCAATAAAAACAGTCTGAAAATACAAGATTGTTTATCTATTGTCCTGACAAATGGGATAATCGTTTAATCAGAAGTTATTGTAAAGAATTATTTTTAATTTGAATTGTAGTTTACCTCTATTTTTATGCTTTTTAAATGAAAGGAAATTTGAACATTCTATTGTTGTTCCCATTTCTGAATTGTTTATTGATTTAACCACTGACCATGGTCAACAAGGTCTCTGTTAGTGTTTTGGGACATAACACTGCTGGATTTTTCAATGAACGTGGTTTTCGTCTTAGGCATGTTGGTGATACAAGAGTTTTATAGAAGGGAATTTCTTAGATTGCTAGCCCTTTCCAAACTGATAATACACTTACGAGATGCAAGGAAAATTAATCGAGGTGAATAAAGGCACGATGACAAAAACAAACCATTTTTTGCAAACGTTTCAGCTTCCTTCAAAGCCTTTCTCAATACTACCTAAGTATTTTTGTTTGTTTTAATTTGAGTTTACTTCTATATTAAGCAAGTTATAGTGTGTTCTGGGGAAACTCTTCAGATTAATATTTTTAACAGAAGTTGCTTTTCGACAAAATGATTGACCTTTCACTGTACCGATCAAGGGTAGGCTCTTACCATTCACAGTCTGGTTGCTATGCAACTTGTTTTGTTTGTAGTCAATTGTACTGTCACCCTTCAATATGTCAGTCATTATTTTTGTTTGAGTATATAGATGTTAGCAGAAAAAAAGTGATGGTGGCAACCAAATGTTTTTTGTGTCAAGAAGTTAATAGTAAATAATAAACTTCGGATTTTATGTGGCCTCTTTCATTTTTCTTCCGTTAAATTTACAGTCCAGGTGCCCTATTGAATTTAATTATTGTCTAAATATCTTAAGAAATTTTAATTGTTTTGATTTCAGCTTCAGTTTCAAATTTGTGACGTGTTTTCCTGCGAATGCTGTAAGTCAACGTTATTTATGTGAGGGAGATTCCATTCTTGCATTTCTTGAAAAAGCAACTAAGAAACTAAAGGAAAATTTAGATGACATCATCACTTATTCTTTACTTTATTGTTCATATATAAATATACATATATATATATATATATATATGTGTGTATATATGTATATATATGTATATATATGTATAAATATGTATAAATATGTATATGTATGTATATATATATGTATATATATGTATATATATGTATATATATGTATATATATGTATATATATGTATATATATGTATATATATGGATATACTCAAGCTACATACAGTACTGTTTCGCCCTTTGTGGGTTTATATATATATGGATATATATATATGTATATATATGTATATATATGTATATATATGTATATATATGTATATATGTATATATATATTTGTATATGTACTTCCTATTTCTTTCTTCAGGGAACAAAGACATGCAGTTTTCTTTGGATTTCCGCAGAATGTAAAACAGAATCTAAATAGCTACATTGCATTTTAAGTGTGTGTTAATTTTCATTGTTTTGATGAGTTACGTCACCCATTCACCCCACCCCACCCCACCCCCCGCCATACTCTTTGTCGCTGGAAACAAATTATTAGGTCTGAGCCAAAACATAATCAACTATATATTTGGAGGAATGAAATATCTCAATTGAACAACAGCTACAAACAGTGCTTTCAAGGAGAATTGCAAATTAGCATGTTGTGATGGATGGCCAATACAGATAGATTGCTGTATTTGATAAGAATTTCCATGGATTTCTTTCGTTTCCTATTGTTTCGATCAGAGGACGTAATAGGCGTGATTACAGCTGGTTAAAAATATTGGCTTTACTATGTCAAGCAATATAATTTTTTTTGTCTAAGTTTAAAAGGAGTTCAACTTTCGTACCAGTAAACAGAATTTTTTCCCCTATTTTTCTTTCTCAAATGTTTAAAAATTGAGATCACCTCATTGATAAGCACAAAAAGTTGTGGTCCCGACAACAGAAATACAAAAATTTGGCATGTGGTCTTATCTGTTTGATTTAAAGACTGAATATGACACTTTAGAACGAAATATACCCTGGAGTGTTAATATTTGTCATTTGCTTCAACTACATTAATAAAAATTCCTGTGAGGTGTGACCCAAAAATTCATCTAAGCGTTTTCAGGTTTTACAAGCGTGGTTTAGAGTCCATAATAATTGCACAATCAAGCACGCCACCAACACGCTTTGGTGCAAGAAACACTTTGAAATTACACTTGTTTTGTTTGAGCATCATTGTGAAAGGATTACACGAAATAGTAAGAAAGAGAAAAAACTGGTCAGCCCAAGGTATTGATGGAATACAAAACTACTGGTGGGAAAAGTTTACTGATTCTTGGAAGTCAATGGTGAAATGCACGAATAAATTGATCGAATGAAAATGCCGAAAATGCCGAAATTGCCGAAAAAGCCGAAACGGATGACATATGGAAGGACACTGTTATAGCCTGAGAGAGTGAACTTAGATAATGAGAATGACCATCGACCAATTTATGTCTGAACACCTGTTACAAAATGTTTCCAGGTATGGTAACCAAGTACATGAAAGAGCATGGAACCGCAAATGGAATTTGGGACAAACGTCAGCTTGGGACATGCTTGGGAGTGCTTAGAACACTAGATCAATTGTTGGTAGATAATACCATAATGGACAAAGTAAGAGGAAATAAAATAAACTTAGTAGTGCCATTCTATGACTACCAAAAACTGTATTGTATGATCAGAAATGACTAAAAAGAGAGGGTTTATAGATTGAAAGGGATATCGGATTAAGCTGTAGAAGTCTTGAAAGTAATAATGAGAAGGTAGCGCACACGATTGGAAATTTATGACAGTGAGAAGAAGAAAGTGAACAGACGGATAAACACCAAAAGGGGTTTTTGCAAGCAGACAGCTACTCAGCGATGAAGTTTTGACCGACAGGGGCACCAATCGCGATGGTATTAGAAGAGACAGGTGGGTATCAGGTGAGAGCCCTGGAAAAAGAGCCCAATCATAAAAAGCCATAAAAGGCTGGAAGTAGTAAAAGAGACAACCGCGAAGGCATGGATACAGAACACATTATGAAGTAATGAAATGTCCAAAATTGATCCTCAGAGATTGTAAGATGGTGAAAGGAGAAAGATTGACAGTGCTGGAAGAAAGGAGAAAACGTTTGAACCAGATAAAAAGGAAGCCTACAGGTTTTTGGGATGTGAACAAAATGATAAAACAGATGTGAAAATAGTTAAGGAAAGAGTGAAGCTAGAGGTACGAAAGACGACTGGTCAAATGAAGCCTGAATGATAAGCATCTTCATGCTAGCCATCAATATGAGAGCGGTCCCAATAGCAGGTTATGTCATGAATGATTGTAGACGTGGAAAAGGAGAGGTAGGGTGCTTGGATAAAACAGTGAAAGACGAGACAACGGAAGCCAGCATCCATGGAAAGCAAGCTAGCCTTGAAAATCTATACACAACACAGAAAGAAAAGAAGGGGCAAGAGGTTTGAGAAGCTTCAAAAACTGTACAATTAGACAAGAGTGAAAGTTGCACGCTCTATGGCAACAACGAAAAACAAATGGTTGGGAAAAGTATGGAAGCATGAAAATGAGAAAGAAAGATGCAAAGTGAAATAATATCGGAGTATACAAAAGAGGACCATGGATGATTGAAATACAACACAGGTCCTAAAAATACAGCAGCCATATTTAACATGTTGGAACAGACGGTGGAGACAAGAACCTGATTAGAATTCAAAGAAGCTACAGAAGTAAACAGCTGCAGGTTATGTAGCGAAATAAGGGAGACGGTGCAGCAATTGTCATCTGGATGAAAAAAGCCAGCAGTGTCAGAGTATGTGAAGTGACATGATGATGTACTAAAGATACTGGCAAACGAATGGAAAATGAAAGAGGGTCTAATTAAAGAAAAATTAGTGTGATACAAAGAAAAATTGGAAAAAGGATATGTGATGGAGAACAATGGCAAAAATATCTTGCAAGATTGGTAACATCAAATAAGGACGCATTATACACCAAGAAGACCAGATATGACGTTGGAGCATAACATAAAGTAAGAAATATACATTGTACCTGCCCTGAAGAAACAAACAGGCAAATATGAGCTAAAACGTCACGAAATATCAGCAACTGTGTTTCGAACTGTGAGAAAGAAGACAAGGGTTCAAGGTTAAAGTTATACCAGTAGTGATTGGATGTTGTAGCTAGATATACTTGTAAAGGAAATGCAAAAGACTGCGTTATGAGAAAGCGAAACAACTATCAAAAACAAATGTTTGGGCTGATTGGACGATGTTCAAAATTAGCTACCAAAACTTGTCAAGTCTCTTCTTATATGGTGCATAACGTGGATTGATGTAACATAAACTGAGGACCAACTTTGGTCTTGGATATATATACACTACTTGCTGTAAAATATGAGTGCTTAATATCCTTGGTTACAAACGCAGGTAATAATAGTGATGATAATAATAATAATGCGAGAAGGAGCTGAAAAAGATTGATAAGCACAAACCACTGAAGGATGAGATTAGATGTTTTTTGGAAATGCAAAACGTGATTGTAATCTTGATTGTCAATGGAGCATTTGAAGCCACAACAACTCGGTTAAAGAACTTTATCAAGGAAGTGAGTATACAGACATATGTTGAGCGTGCCTAGAAAACAGCTCTACTAGGAATTATCAGGGTATTAAGATTGGTACTTGGTTCTCAATTTTACTTGTTCAGAAAACAGGCAGCTGTGCTATCTGGCAGCTGTTTGGTGCCCGCATTCACAGTGATTTTTCCAAACCAAAAAAATTAAATGATTTGAATTAATAAAAAATAAAATAATGTTAATATTAATACTACTGAAAATAAAAAAATAGTAAGGTCATGTGTTGTATTTTTATTAACATCAATTTATCACATACACTTGGGTGTGATGCATGCACACAGCTTATCGGACTGGGAGTCGGAGGAGTTTTCTGGGGTTTCTACCCCTGAGTTCTTTGTGGGATCGTATTGCTCCGTCACTCAATAATAATAATAATAATAATAATAATAATTAAACAGAATGATAAAAGTCACAATGAACAAGCTGCTTGGATCCAACAAGTACAGGACCAACACGGGGATGTCGCATGAGAGGACTGGTCAGAAATCATCATCCCGGAGACCACTCCTGCCATCAATAAGACCAGCAACTGGAAGGCACCTTGAACAGATGGAATTGCCAATTTCTGGATCAAAAGCCTGCCTAACATACATGAAGACCCTGCAAGGGTATTCACGAGCATCATAGAAAATCCAACTAATTGTGCCAACTGGCTCACTCAAGGTATCACATATCTGCTCCCAAAGATAGAGGAAACACTAATCTCAAAGAACTGCAGACCCATCATATGTCACCAACTATGTATAAGATCCGCACATCAATCATCTCAGAAAGAACCTACACCTTTCTCTACAAAAACAACCTGCTACCAGCAGAACAGAATGGATGTAGGAGAGGAAGCTATGGCTGTAAAGACCAGCTACTAATTAAGAAACCAATACTTAAAGAAGCCAAGTGACAGAAGAAAAACTTGTCAACACCATGGATTGACTATAAGAAGGCATTTGACAGCGCGTCTCACACATGGACAGAGAAGAGCCTCTATATCTACAGAGTCTGTCCAATCATCATCAGATTCATTGCACAGAGCATGAAAAACTGGAAGACCACCTTGAATCTCCACAATGCAAATGGGCTGTTAACATCAAGACCAATTAACATCAAAAGCGAAATCTTCCAGGGGAATTCATTATCACCACTGCTCTTCTGCCTGGCACCAGCTTCTCTCAGCACCATGCTCAATAGAACCAATTATGGTTACGAATCAGAGTATAGCAGGGTTAACCACCTCTTCTACATGGACGACCTAAAGAGCTTTACCAGAGATGATAACCAACAAACAGGCCTACTCACCACCGTAAAGACTTCCAGTGATGACATCAAGATGGAGTTCGGATTCGACAAATGTGGCAAAGCCACTTTCAAGAGAGGACGGCTGACAAAGACCATTAACATAGACCTTTATATCAACTCCTTCATCAAGGAAAGAGTAAAGGAGGGCACATAAAAGTACCTAGGAGTGAACGAAGGAGATGGCATCCAACACTCTGCCATGAAGGAGAAGATCTGAAAAGAGTACTATAGAAGAGTGAGAGTGATACTGGAAAGCAAACTCAATGCAGCCAACCGATCCGAAGCTATTAACAGCCTAGCGATACCTATTGTGGTATACAGCTTTAACATCATAAACTGCAAACTGAGCGAACGAAAAGAACTAGACACCGAGACCAGGAAGATGCTGACCATGGAAAAGATTCACCACCCAAAAACAGATGTCGACAGACTATACCTACTAAGACGAGAAGAAGGAAGAGGACTGGTCCACTTCGAACTGACCTTCAAAACTGCCACCATAGGCCTAGGCAGATACCTAACATCAACAGAAGATTGAATCCTCCAACTGGTAAAACATCATGAAGATAGAAAAAAGCTCTACTCGATCAAGAAAGATGCAGCAAAATTAAAGCAGGAGCTGAATGTGCCAGAAATACCCCCGACAGAGAATGAAACAACACCGAAATATGCCTGCAGAGTCAAACAGGAACCAGAAGTCCTGAGAAGAAAAGGCAATGCATGGAAAGTACCCTAACAGAATCAAAGAGGCAGATGTAGACCAAGAAAGACCAACAAGTGGCTTAAATCCATTGGACAAAAAGTTGAGACTGAAGGCCTGATAATCGCTGCACAAGATCAGAGTTTGGCCACAAGATCCTACCACCATCGCATCGTCAAGGATGGAAAAGACCCACAGTATAGAATCTGTGGAAAATATGAGGGGACCTTTGAAGACATTATTTCGGGCTGCCTAGTGCTAGAAAAGGTTGAGTACATTAAAAGACACAACAAGGTGGTAGATTACTTACATTGGAAGCATACAAGGGCATACAAAATGAAGACAGCTGACAAATGGTATGAACATCAGTCCAACAAGGTCACAGAGAACGACAAGATCACAATCCTATGGGACATGCCCATACAGACTAACAGAGAGATCAAAGCGAAAAGGCCATATATTGTCATCAAGAACAAGAAAAACAAAAAATTCACCCTTATAGACATGGCCATACCATCTGAACGGAACAGCTCTGTCAAAGTAACAGAAAAGCTGTCAAAGTGGGTGAACTGCTGATAGTTGTGGCAAAGGGCAGTCTCATTCGCTCACATGGAAACGCCACAACCGGATCTAGTTTGATATCCACAACAAGGAAAAACTATTATTATTATTATTATTATGTATTTTACTTTATGCGTAGTTTATTACTTCCTTTAGAGCCAGGTCCAAGCAATGCCCCTAAGGCGCTAGAGGATAGCTGTTGTTTTCTAGTCTGTTGATAGTACTCTCCGTAGTATGTGTGCTGTTCCAAGGACGGCTATCTTCTGAATTTCTTAGATGTTGATTTTACCAGGGATTTTGTCGGTGTATTTTTTAAACCCCTTCTCCACAAGTCCCAAAAGCTCCAATGACCACTAGTAATGCTGTGGCCTTTGTTCCAGACATCCTGTTGATTTCAGTCTCTAGGTCTTGCTCCCTTTGGGACAGACTTTACTCCGCAAGATGCCAATTTGGTATTTTAAGGTCTCCGGGTAGGTTAACAGGAATTTCATGGGTAGTTTCCAACGTCAGGTATACACCTGGAATACGTAAGTGGAATGTTAACCAACTGAAAGATCTAGATAGAACAGCTTAAAAAGTGCTTATCATCTTTAGCATGCTTTACAAAAAGGGTGACGTTGAGAGGTTATACCTCAGGAGGTCTTAGAGTGGAAGGGGAATAATGAATGTTAAGGATTATGTTCTCATCGGAAAAGTTGCATGTACAATTCTGGAAGCAGTGTGCCTATGGTGAAAGCAATCATAAGAGAAGAAGATGTCAATCATAGAAAGTTCAAAAAAGAAATAAGAAGGAAAAGAAAAAACTGTTTAAATAAAAAAGACCTGAATAGTGTTGTGATTTTTTCTAAAAAACCCCGCCTTTAGAGCCAAGCAGACATGGAATTGCTTGAAGTGCGGCAACCTGAAGAAAGCAACAAAGAAAAGGCTTCTAGTTGCACAGATGCAAACTCCAAGAAAAAAGCCAATTCAACACTAAATCGATAGGAAAGAACAAGCCCCACTTCATAGGATGTATTGAGAGCGCGATAAAACAATAACACATATTGTGGCTTAGTGCAAATACCTTGCCCAAACAAAGGATGAAGAAAGTAAACACTGGAAACAAATGTAAAATAAATACTTTCCAATATCAGTGGTTTCAAGCACAAACCAGCAACGGTAATGAAAAATGAAAAAGTTAAGGTGCTCTGGGATTTTAAGGTACAGACGGATAAATAGCTAGAACACAACTGGCCTGACACCGTGCTCGTTGACAAAAATAAAAGATCATTTTTAGTAATTGATCGCGACAGCAGGGAAATGGAAATATGGAACCAACGGCCTGGGAATCAAAACACTATCGGCTATTATAAAATGGTGCCAAGACTGAAAATTTCTCTTCTCGAAGCTTGAGAGAATAAAAGAAATGGTGGTGTAGTTAGAATATTCCTTTGAGACTGGAGCATGAAATCCAATGTGTTGAATAAATTGGTGCCTAACCAACCAAGAACAACGCGATCCCAGGCGTAAACTCATCTCCCTTTGTGGGTATTTTTTCCCACTTTGACTTCTCTTTCAGTTAGTATTGGTTTGGTTTTTGAGAGCACGCTTCTTCCAGATTTCTGTGAAATGTCCACATTGTCGTCAACAATTTTCTTTGAACAAGATACAGAATTTCTAAAGACTTGGGGGTATTAATAATCTAAAAGGAGCAATTGTCCAATGATGCTTTTATCAGAACGTATGTTAATAGCAATATTTGTAAATATTGAAATACTTATCCTGCATAAAAATTATTTATAAAATAATAATAATAATGCTAATACTTGTCAGGAAATGTTTATACCATCAAAGAAATATATACTATGATGACGGCCAGCTTTTATGCCCCTATCTTCAACACCCGGGCATTGCCGGATATTAAAGGGTGGATAAACAGCTATCTGGTATCAAAGTCCCTGTGAAGGGCACCGTCTGAGCCCCAATTGCTGGGGAAAAATGACGTTAAAACTAAAAAAAAACCACAAAAAAAACCCAGCTATCTGGTACAGGATATAACATGGATTTTTGTGGGTAAGAAGGTTACCTATTCCCAAACTCCCCCAAAATAGAAGTCTGCTGATTCGCTTCGCTCTCAAGAAGGACAATAAATTTTGAAGGAAAATAAAATCACTTCTATTCAAAAGCGATCTCAACCCCGATCCAGGCATTACGAAACCTATGTCCTACCCACTGAGACAGCCAGGCCATGTTAACAATTTTTCTTGTTATCGTGAAAGTTTTGGCTTGAAAATCTTTAATAACTGAATTTCTATGTAATGAGGCTAATTATGACATCCAGTCTGTAATATTGTCTTAATGAATTTCCTGCGTGTTTCTGCAAAGTTTCATGTTGCTAGGATGCCTCATTTGGTCAATATTTTTAACTCTGTGGTCACCAACGTTTTTCCAAGAACAACAACAATAACAGCTCCTTCTATTCCTAGACCTGCGTTACCCGCCGGTTTAAAAAAAAAAGCATTGCTCAAAGAAAGTATTTGTTTACTCTGTAAATTTTACCTGTTGTTTAGCACCATAGTGTGACAGCCTTCAAAACAAAGTAAGTCTGCCCTAGTTTGGTTCAACACCTTGTAATATTCCCAAGTCCTTGGTTCAATATTCCCCTTTTCTTGGTGCCGCTTACGAAAAATCCACACGCGTCGCCTGCTTGACAAGAGGGTGCAAGAAAAGGAGAGTAACTTAACATCTGGCAGGATTTGAAATGGAAATTGATAAGAGTTTGGGAATCTAGCAACGCCAAGGTTGTCTGAATTATGATTGAAACGATAGGCACCACCTCAAAGTGTTTCATGGGCCTGCTTAACAACATTAAACCAAACAGAAAAAGTGTTTACTGGTAACAGCGAGGACTTTTTGACACGTGCCGAACATCTGAGGTTAAGGGTAGCGGTTTGACGTTCAACAGAATAAACGGCTACCTAACACAAGCTGATCTGAAGTATGATAACAGAAATCTTTTTATTTAATATTTAAACTCATATTATTTCAAACGTCACTTATTTAGGTAGTTTGGGTTGTCTTGCCTATTTCACAAAATTAGATATTTGACTACTGTAACAAAACAAAATGATAACAGTCCAAGGTTTGCCCATATTTGGATCCTACAACAGATTATGTAGTCTATAGTTCCAATGATTACAGTATATTCTAAAGTCTGGTGGAAAGAAATATTTCATGCTTCTTGTCGGTATTTAAGCGTTGCACATTTCACAGCAAATAATACAAGATTGGCCAAGTATACCTGAAGAGCTATTGATGGAAAGCTTAACTCCCCAAAAGGTAAAATGTAAGTCACGAATCGAAGTGTGATATTTTTCATATCTACGAGAAACATTTTTATCCAGGTTTGTTTTTCAAGTATGTATAATTGTTTTTGTCGAGTAATTAAGAGAAAATAAGGTCGTTAGGTATCTCCATTTATAAAACATGGCAACAGGAATCCACAGGTATCAGCGTGTATGGTACAGGCTTTAAGAGATTTGAGAGCTTTTGCTGAACACTGGAATGCTGAGTTGTATTTCCAAGAAAAACGATCTTCCTGAAGGTGCGTTTTGCAGCAAGCGACAACGTGAAGAAGGGTTTCTGGTTCAAAGCAAAAAGATCAAGAAGGCGATAAACTGAGGTTCACTTTGCATAGATTTTACGAGTTGGGAGGGTGTTGTTCAAATAACGAATGGGAATATGAAAATACTTTTGGGCAGCTTCTCAAACACAAATGGGAAAATGGAACCTTCAGAAGTAAGATGACTTTCTGAACGTTCCTTGGGTTTTGTCTCTGCAGCTTTCAAAACTTCTTTGGTGTTTCTACATATTTCGTATTGGATATTACTAATATTAATATTAATAATAATAATAATAATAAATAATAATAATGATAATAATAATAAATGGCACAGAACTCGGCAATAAGAACAGCCAGACACAAAGTGTGAAAAAATACAATATTTAAAAAGAGCTGGGACAATCAAGACGGAAGGCACTAAATCAAAGAGCGAGTTTAAAAGAAAACAGACAGAACAGTAGAAAGATAAATGGACTTAAACAGTCATGTATGGTCAGTTTGTTAGACAACTGCCGGACGTAGCTGACAAATAAATACCTCGAAATAGGTAGAACATGGAGATTTGAAACTGAAGCACTGTTGTGCTCTACAGAAGAGAAATCAATAAGGACAAACTATGTCAAACACAATATCGAAAAGAGTTATAACGATATAAAGGCAAGGCGGCTGGATATTGTTGTAAACACAAAAGAAAAACACATTTTTCTCTCATTGACATTGCATGTCCTTTCGATAGTAGAGTCCTTGAAAAAGAAAAGGTTAAGATAATGGGATACCACGACTTGAAGTTATAACTTGGAAGAATTTGGGGCATGAAAAAGGTTTAAGTTATCCCTTTAGTCGTTGGTTCATCCGGTAGTATTTCTAAGTAATTTTCAAACTGGATAGAGAAACTAGAGAACCATGAAAATGATGCACCAGTTAAAAAAATTTGCCTTGTTGGGAACAGCTAAAATACTCGGAAAGAGAGTTGAGATGTGAAACGTGAAAGAAACCTGTTTGCCCTGCCTATTTGTTACAGCTGGCCTAACAGGAAAATATCGGCAATTCCAACAGCCACAGCAATAAGCTAAATTTCCTATAATAATGATAATGATAATAATAATAATAATAATAATAATAATAATAATAATAATAATATCAATATTAATAATAATAAANGAAAAAGGTTTAAGTTATCCCTTTAGTCGTTGGTTCATCCGGTAGTATTTCTAAGTAATTTTCAAACTGGATAGAGAAACTAGAGAACCATGAAAATGATGCACCAGTTAAAAAAATTTGCCTTGTTGGGAACAGCTAAAATACTCGGAAAGAGAGTTGAGATGTGAAACGTGAAAGAAACCTGTTTGCCCTGCCTATTTGTTACAGCTGGCCTAACAGGAAAATATCGGCAATTCCAACAGCCACAGCAATAAGCTAAATTTCCTATAATAATGATAATAATAATAATAATAATAATATCAATATTAATAATAATAAATCCGCGTGGGCTTATAATGCCAGGTGGCGACTGGTGCGGAATACCCAGCATCTTGACAGTAAGGCTAAAATGCATTAAGATATGTTATGAAAACGAGAAGTAAATTATACCATCTCGTCCGTCGCGCGGGTCAACAAGGGATGCATCCCTAAGGGAGAGACCAGCCTGAGGTCGAAAAATATACGACATGGTCCAATTCCTCCTCCGCGAATGATCTACAAGGTAATAAGAATCAGGATATTCCTAACCCTGAACTTGCAGTAATGGCCACTAAATCAAAAGAAACTAGAGTTAGATGGTCTACAGAGGATTATAACAATGTTCTAAGAGCATTTTACGTCGCTCAAAAGAACCCTAAGAGAAATGTGACTGAACAAACCTACTCAGAATGGAGAAAAATAGTAGGAAAAAAAATGAAAAACATCGATGTTAATAAAGCTGCTAATGTACGTCGAGATATTTTTAGAAATAAGTGGTTGAATGATGCGCAAATTGATCTAATACAGAATGAAATTCGAAATGAAAGTACTGCAGAACCTGAGGTTGATATTGAATAAGAAAATCGAGAATCTGTAATTGAACTAGTAAATTTGACACCTACACTGATTGAGAATAGAATAAGTGAAGTGAGAGAAGGAACTAATGAAGAAATAGTTAGAAATGTGCACATGGTTGAGGTTGTTGATGACTTGTTTGAAATAAATAAAGAAAAGATACAGGCTGGCTGTGAAGACATAATACGTGAACTTGGAATGACTGAAGAGACTGAGATGGAAAAGAGGGACACACTGCCTAAACTAACATTTTGTTCCAAAACAAACTTTTCTATTAAGCTTTATAACGTTGCTCTAAGCGAGATAGTTAATGAAACCCAGAAAGATTTAGCCTCCATCAACAATCTAATATACACAACCGCAAAAGCTGCCACCCAAAAGCTAGGGACTGAAATAAAAAAAATAATAAACCGAAACAAGTTAATAAGAAACCAAAATGAAAAATGAAAATAAAGAAGGAAATTGAGTCTTTGCGGGCAGAGATCTCAGTTCTTGATAAATTAACGAAATGCAGACGTGAAAACTAGGAAAAGCAGTAAAGTTAAAAGGAAATACAATCTTATTGATAAAGTCTCTCCAGATACGACCAAAGAAGTCTTAAAACAAAAAATACAAGTGAAAGCGCAGCGATTGAGAAGATTTGGTAAACGAAATAAGTTCTATGGACAGGACGAGATCTTTAAAACTGATGCTAAAAAGTTCTTCAGGGAAATGGGCAAGAGTAAGACTGAGGTAAAGAACCCACCTGAGAACAAGGACGTGGAAAAGTTTTGGAATAGTATCTGGGCTAAAGAAAAAAACTACAACCAGGAAGCTACTTGGATAGGCAGAGAGGAGGAAAGGATGAGGTCAGAGAACAACAGTGGAAATCTATTACGATAGAGGAATTGCGCCTGGACCTAGCCGATTCACAGAAGTGGAAATCCCCTGGATTAGACAAGATTCCAAATTTCTGGCTGAACTCTCTCAGTGAAATACAAAAACACCTAATGGCATATTCAAATGAAATCGTCACACAACAGAAGCCTTACCAGATTGATTAACACAAGGCAACACGTATCTTCTCTCGAAATCACCCGATACTAAGAATCCGAAAAACTATAATCCTATTATGTGCTTGACCACAATCTATAAGATTTTAACATAATTAATCAATGACAGATTGTATAATTTTCTTTAGCAAAACTTGATTCTTCCTCGGGAACAGAAAGGCTGCTAAAGGAACTCACATGAATGCAATGATCAGCTTCTAATCAACAAAATTATTCTAGAGGACTGCAGGAGAAAGAATAAGAACTTAAGAACAGCATGGATTATCGTAAAGCTTTTGACAGTGTTCCGCATGATTGGATTATTAAAATCCTAGAAATGTACAATATATCACCAATAATTACAAATTTTTTAAAGAAAAGTATTTCAAAGTGGAACACCTCTCTTTTCCTCACCCACGACACTGGGACTACTACATCTAACCCTATTAAAATCAAAGGTGGTATCTTCCAAGGAGGCTCTCTTTGCCCGCTTCTCTTCTGCATATCGCTTATCTCCTTGTCCAGCGAACTTAATAACGCCAACTGTGGTTACACGATCTATGACAAGCAGATTAACTACCTCCTCTATATGGATGACTTGAAACTTTTCGCAAAAAGTGATCAACAACTAGATGGATTGCTAACTACCGTTAGGCAGTTCAGTAATGATATTTGTATGGAATTCGGCCTCGATAAGTGCGCTAAAGCTACACTCTAACGAGGAAGACTAGCAAAAAACCTCATCTAGATCTTGACCCAGACACAACAATTAGAAAACTGGATCCTGAGGACATGTACAAATAGTTAGAAGTTAATGAAGGCGACGGGATACACCATGGTCGAATGAAGGAGAAAATACGTAAAGAATACTAACGAAGAGTTAGGTTAGTGGTTAAAACCGAGCTTAACTCGAAAATAGAATTAAGGCAATAAACACCCTTGCTGTACCAGTTGTACAATAAAGCTACAACATAATAAACTGAAACCCTCCTGACATTAAACGTATGGACTGTAAAACTAGAAAATTATTCAAGTCAGGTGGTATGCTTCACTCTAAAGCAGATATTGATGGTCTCTATTTGCCTAGATGCGAACAGAGACGGGAACTCATACAACTTGAAATATTTTATAAAACTAAGACAATTGGAATGGAACAATATCTTCAATCATAAGTTGATTGAATGTTAAATCTAGTAAGCAGGCATGAAATGAGTGAAAAACTGCATATAAAAAATCCCAAAAATTTGAAAACGAATTAGGCGTAGAAAGAACCAAAGAAGATGAAGATGGACGTAAAGCTACAGAAACTGCGAAGAAAGTTAAAATAAATGCTTAAAGGAAAGCACAGAAACAGCTTGCCGATCACTGGAGCCAGAAAGCTCTGCATGGACAGTATGCTCTCCGAAACCAAGACGTTGAAGTAGATCAATATGCAAGCAATCGGTGCCTGAGAAGTGCAGGACTTAAGGAATAGACAGAAGGCTTCATCATTGCAGCACAGGACCAAAGCTTATTTACCCGAAATTACCAAGTGAACATACTGAAGAATGAAGCTGACCCTAAGTCCGGTTCTGTGACCAGCACACGGAAACAATCGACTACCTTGTGTCCGGATGTCCGGTACTTGCTCCAAATGAGTGTGTCAAACGCCACGACCGTGTTGGGCAGTATCTCCACTGGGGTATATGCAAACACTTTGGTATTGAAACCAACCCCAACTGGTATGAACACCATCCACTACCAGTCACAGAAGGAGAAAATGCCACTGTTCTGTAGGACTTTCCGATCAACATTCATCGAACAATTCAAGGCATAGTTCTGACATCATAATTTAAGATAGGAAAAACAAAATGTGTGCATGAATTGAAATGAGTGTGCCAAGTCATGAAAAGATTTCCGTTAAGGAATTCGAAAAGTTAAGCAAGTATAAAAACCTAGAGGTAGAAATTCAAAAAATGTGGAACGTCAAAGCTAGAACTGTTCCGGTCATTGTCGGGTCACTAGGGATGATTAAGAAGGGGACTCAAAAACATATAGAAAAAATACCCGGAAAGCATAGAGTACAAGAACTCCAGAAAATTGTCCTCACAAGTACTGCTCATATTCTTCGAAAAGCACTCTTACTTTTATGCTGCAAGAGTCATAAACATTTCTGTTTTTTTTCGTAGAGCCTTTTTACAAATTTTTTATACTTTTCATAGTTTGTGGTAATATGACAATCATCTTTGGATATTTGTGCCAATGATGGTTTTATTTCCTTTTCATAATTATTTTTATACTCTTTCTAATATGTCAATCGCAAGAGAACTAAAAGTCCTATGGAACAAGAAAGTAACTGTTATTCCAATAGTGTTTGGGGCTTTCGGAACAGTTCCGAAGACATTGCAAAATAGATTAAACCAAATCGGAATCCGAACGAAGATTGAAACCATGCAAACCATCGCGTTGTTGAACGCCGCCAGAATCATAAGGAGTCTTGGAGCTCTAAGGAGGCTTGTTGCCACTGGAACTTCAAGAAAAGCCCACCAAACACTATTTTAGTGTGAAATGAACCCAAATAATAATAATAGTAGTAATAATAATAATCTACTATTATAATAATCTACTACAATAATATAAATCTACTATTTATGGATGACCTAAAACTCTATGCTAAAAATGAGAAATCTTTGAATTTCCTCATCCAGACAGTACGGATATTTAGTGAAGATATAAGTATGGAGTTTCGGATTCAAAAGTGTGCTACTCTCTTCATTAAAAGAGGTAAAATTATTAACAAAGAGGGTATAAAACTCCCAGATGGGAACACGATTAAGGCTATCAAAGAAGGAAAGTATCCAGAAAGTATTAAGAGAATATTTCAGGAGGGTGAGAAAAACCTCAGAGTCCAAACTAAACAGTGGTAATCTTTTAAAAGATATTAACACATGAGCAGTATCATTATTAAGATACCCTGCCGCATTTTTAGATTGTAACTGTGATGACTTAAGAACGATGACCGGAAGAACAAAAAAAATTTTAACAATGCACAAGGCGCTTCATCCAAAGGGTAAGGTGGATAGAATTTACATCCCAAGATGAGATGTTGGTAGAGGACTAATAGATATCGAAGATAGTGTTGCGTTAGAATGAATAGGTCTCCAAAACTATGTTTTAAATTCAAATGAGACGTTGCTAATGGCTGCAGGTAAACCAGCAGAGATTGATCAGGGTCAATTGGAAACTAGACATGTTGTTAAACAACGAAACATTAGAAATGGATTAAAACAATTCCGAAATAAACAAATGCACGTTCAATTCTGTAGGCAAACTGAAGAAATTGGCCAAAATCATTGGGAGTGGATTAAAGACGGTAGTTTGAAAAGAGAAAAAGAGTCTGATTGTCGCAGCACAAGAACAAGCAATCAAAACCAACTATGTTAAAAGTAAAATAGACAAATCTCAGCAAAATAGTCGTTGCAGAATGTGTAGTAGCGCAGATGAAACAATCAACCATATCCTTAGTGAATGCCCCAAACTAGCCCAAAAGGAGTATAAGCGAAGGCATGATTGGGTTGGTAAGAGGGTACATTGGAAGCTTTTGAAGAAAAACGGATTCCCAGTCAGTGAAAAATGGTATGAACATGAGCCTGAGGCTGTTATTGACAACGATGATTGCAAGATTTTATGGGATTTTGATATCCAAACAGATCATGAAATTGAGGCCAGAAGACCTGACTTAGTGTTAATTCACAAAAAGGAAAAGAATACAAAGATTGTCGATTTTGCAGTTCTATTCGAATCAAGAGTTCTGACAAAAGAGACCGAAAAGTATCAAGATCTAGGAAGGGATTTAAAATAACTGTGGAATACTAAGGTTGATGTCATACCAATTCTCATTGGTTGTTTAGGATGTACCTCCAATAGATTTAAGATGTGGCACAAAAAACTTGACATAGAACTTGATATTAAGGAAGTCCAAAAAACAGCATTACTGAACTCTGCAAGAATCCTTCGAAAAGTCCTGCAGATGTGAAGAGTCTTGTTGACACCATAGCTCCGGGACAAACCTTCCGTCGGAAAATTCCGATGTGCGATACAGCATTAATAATAATAATAATAATAATAATAATAATAATAATAATAACAATAATAATTTGTCCTGGATATTGACATGAAACTACATCCGGTGGTAGATTTTCGACATGGGCGATAAGGTTACCATTTCCCACTAATACCTCCAGATTATCCTTGACCAAGATATAGTATCTGCCAGCTTTCCCGGAGACCATGAAGTACCGGGATGGCATCCGATGAAGGATGGTCTTTCTCATGGGTAGGAGGCACTGTTCAGTCTTGACTGACAGTTACCGTAGATACAATGTCTCGAGAAAATACCAAAAAAGGAAAACTTTACATAATGCGATTACTTCTAATTGATAATTTAAGAGCAGGAAAGAATTAAAGCCGCAACGACTTAAATGGACCTGGAAGTTTTTGTACAAGCCCCTTGTCAGTTGAAACTGAGGAAAAGAACGAAGTGCGAGTACTAAAAAATGTAAAAGAATGAAAGATGATGGACTCTTGGACGATGGCATCGGAATCATGAGATCATTGCAAAAGGAGCTGTCAAGTAATAAGATACGCAGTAACTTTAGGGTTCTATGACAGTAGAAACCTTGGAGAGGTAGCTGCAAATGTTGAGGCTCATATATTATATGGAGGCCAAACACTTTCATTGTAATAGGATTTTTAAAAGTTGCAGGTTGTGTTGTTCGACAAATACTTGGTTTGAAGAAAAGACGAATTAAGAGAAAAGGAGACACGTTGAGGAAAAAATGTCTAAAAAACCAAGCAAGTGAACTCAAGGAAAAAACATCTGTAAATTAGGTTGTATGAAAAACATTACGGTGAAGAAAATCTTTTTCTTTTTTGTGTTTCAGCTATATCCCGTTAGGGGTCGCCACAGCGGATCAGCCTTCTCCGGTCTGTTCTGTTTGTCACATCAGCATCCCTTGCACCAACAGCCTCGATATCTCTATCAATCACATCCTTCCACCTTTTCCTCGGCCTCGCTATTCGCCTTCTGCCGGGTACTTCATAACTCAGTGCCGTCCTTTCTACATAATCTACATCACGCCTTGCTATGTGCCTGTACCAGCGAAGTCTTGACTCCCTCATCTTCTCTCTAAGTCTCCTGATATGGAGTGTTTCTCGGATTGTGGTGTTAGGAATTCTGTCTGGTCGCGTCGCACTTAGTGACCACCTCATCGTGCGCATTTCAGCCACTTCCAGATCCGCTTCTTGTCGCTGGATGTCAGCAAACGTTTTCAGACCATATAATATAGCTGGACGAACTGCCGTCTTGTAAACTTTTCCCTTCATCCGTGGTGATATTTTCCTATCGCAAAGTACCCCTTTTACCTTCCTCTAACCATCCCAACAGGCCTGCGCTCTCCTCTTTACTTCTCTATCATAGTTTCCGTTTGCTTGTAGAATTAATCCCAGGTACTTAGATTCGCTCTTTTTAGGGATTTCCATCCCTCTAAGTTATATTCTATGGTTCTGACTTCCGTTCAAAGTTATCTACTCTGTTTTTGTCCTGCTTTTTTTTCATTCCTCGCCTCTCCAAGGCACAACACCACCTCTCCAGCTGTAATTCAATTTTCTTTCTTTTCTCACTAGAAAGTACAATATCGTCTGCGAAGATGATATTTTGAGGAGCATCTCTTCTTACATCATCTTTGAGTCTATCAATTACTACTGCAAATAGGAAAGGGCTAAACGCCGAGCAATGGTGCAGGCCTACCTTCACTTCGAAGTAATATGTGCTTCCTGTAGCACTTCGAATACAGATCTTACTGTCCTTGTACATATCTTGTACCAGTCTGATATACTTCTCTGTGATTCCTGACAGCCTCATACAACACCATATCTCCTCTCTATGTATTCGGTCATAAGCTTTCTCTAGATCAATAAATACGTTGTGTAGTTGTTGCTGGTGATCTCGATATTTCTCGTGCAGGTTTCGTAACGCAAACAGTGCATCTGTTGTACTGCGTCCTGGCATAAAAGCAAATTGTTGTTTGCTGATTTCGATTTCTGACCTTAGTTGTTTGTCCATCACTCTCTCCCACAACTTCAGAGTGTGGTACATCAGTTTGATTGCCCTGTAGTTCCCACACTCTCGTGCATTACCTTTTCCCTTATAAGCCGGAATCAACACACTCCTCCGCCACTCATCCAGTATCTCTTCCACATCAATTATTTCATTGAATAACCGTGTTAGTAACTTTCAAAACTAGTTCTCCCTAGCAACGGCAAGCTTCTATTCGGGTATTATCTGGTCGTACTGCTTTTCCATTCTTCATTTTCTTCATGGCTATTTTTATTTATTTCTTTTCAATCATATTTATAACCTCGTGCTTCCGGTCTGCTTCAATCGTTCTATGTTCATTTGGGTTTTCCAAATTTAACAATCCTTGAAAATACTCCTTCCACCTCTTTAAAACACCTTCCTCAATTGTTAACGATTATTCATTTTCATCCCGTATCAGTTTTACATGCTGGATATCTTTTCCTGAACGTTTCTTTTGTTTGGCAATTCTGAATAGCTCTGTCTCGCCTTCTTTTGAGTTTAGTCGGTGATATAGCCTATCGTAAACCTGACGTCTTGCTTCAGCTGCTCTAGGTTTTGTCTCCCTTCTAGCGATAATGAATTCCTGCTTGTCTTGTTCATTTAAAGTTTAATCAAATCTCTTTTTCGCCTGTTTCTTTCGTTTTATACTGGCTTGAACGGGTTCATCCCATCACCCGGTCTCTTTGTTTCTCTGGTGATGTTCTGATGTCATACATAGAGCCGTTTGTGCTGACTCTCTTGTTTTGTCTGTTATATCTTGCCAGTGCTCCAAGATTAACCATCATCCTCCAGTGGCTTTTAGCTTTGATGTGTGGTGACTCACTAGTACATAAAAAAAGAAAAAAGATATTCCCTTCGAAGTTTATAATTTCCTGTAGTTCCCGATTTAGCATTTTCCGACACTCTCCCTCTTTTAATATTTACCATTTAATTTTCGGTGTCCTGGTCACCTTTAATTCTTTTTACTTTGATATTGAGTTTGCAAATTACAACTTTGTGTTGAGGAGCAACAGATTCTCCTCCAAGAACTTTGCAATCAACTATTTCTTTCAAATCTCTCCTTCTGTATAAGGTATAGTCAATCTGCCTGGCTCTTCCACCACTCCTGTATGTTACTTTCTGCTCCTATCTCTTTCTAAAGTATCTGTATAAGTCAATGATTTTTTACCCACCCTTATTCCTGTTTCTATATCCATATCTCCCAGCCACTCGTTCATCTCCTACGTTGCTTTCTCCCACATGGCTGTTCAGGTCTGCACCAATGATAATTTTCTCTTCATGTGGTATTCTCATTACTGCGATATCCAACTCCTTCCAGAGCTTTTCTTTTCTCTCTACTTTGCTCCCTGTGGTCAATAGGTACTAACAATATTTATCAGAACTCCGCTAACATCCCATTTTAAGCTCAAGACTCGGTCCGACATTCTCTCTACTTCTAGTGCACTCAAGGTGTACTCTTCCTTCAGGATAATACCTACACCATTCTTGTTCTTTTCAGTCCCATGGTAGCAAAAGCTTATACTCTTAGCCTAATGCTCTTACTTTACTTCCTTTCCACTTTGTTTCCTGTATGCATAGAATATCAGTTCTCCTCCTCTCCATCAAGTCAACCACTTCCCTACCTTCTCCTGTGAGTGTCACCCGCAGTGATCATTTTCTCAAGCGGCTTCCACTTCTCCCTTTTCTTTTTCACTCTTTTTCCTCCTTTTTTCGTCCTCTTTCTTACAGTGGTAGTCTGTTTTCCATATCCAACCTGCTGAGCACAGGGTATGGCGGTCGTTGGTAACCCAGGCCTCGAACTATTCGGTATGTTTATTTTACAGTTGATCCGCATCTTATTTGTCTGGCATTTTGGTTTTCTAGCCGCATGCCCTAGCCCTTACCTAGTGGGTATAGACTGTAAGGCAGCAGTAGATTTCTTCCTCAAGGTTTACTCTGAAGCCTTTCCAAGGTTGGGTATAGCCGCAAGGCAGCGGAGGTTTGGAATCGGGGTTTTCCTTCACCTAGATGAACTCCTTTCCTAGGCTGACGAGGTCCATCTCCCCGAAGCAACTGTCTTTTGGGCGCCAGTGACCCGCCCTTCGCCCCTTCTCCTGTCAGCAGGATCAGTCTCACCATGTGAAGGCCAGGAGCTGGACTTGGTTGTAAGAGGCTATTTGAGACGCACGCTATGGGAGTTGTTTATAGGTAATAGGAGCTCGACCAATTAAAACATTATGTTAAAAAATTAACCAGTTAAGAACGTATCTCTATCACAAAAGCTCAGCTGATAGAGTAAATGACCATCGTAGTTTTAGGGACTTGCTTGAATTCAGGCATTTACGACCTTGAGACCACGGTGAAGAATATGGAGTTAAAGAAAAGGTTAAATATAAAAAAATAAACAAAACAAAGGCGGTATGAAAGTTGTTATTGACGAGCTAAAACAAGGAGTAATTGCTAAAGGTGAAAAAATAAAATAACAAGAGAACAGAAACGGACAGTTTCATAGAATTAAAAATAATATTCAAAATAAACTGTTCGAGAAGTTGGAGCATATTAATACAAAAACTGAAAAAGCACTTAATGCTGAGGCAGCGACCTACAGTTGGAGAGAAATATCGAAATAGACGTAAAATATAACAACAAAGGAAAATGGATCAGGAATGTTGAATATGAAGCGCTGGAAAGCAGGTCGACCTCTGTATAATGGTAGAAATGTTGGGAAAGAAACCAAAGGGGCTTAAGAATTGGAAGTCATTCGACCCGGATGGAATGCAGGCTTTTCAGATCAAGAACATTAAATTCTTACACCAACGAATGTCATCTTAATTTAATGGCCTCTTTAATGCCTGGAAAGTACCCAGTTGGCTTACAAAAATCCCGTACAGTAATCATTATGAAAAATCAATGTAAAGCCAACGATGTCCCGCATCATAGCCCAATAACGTATTTCGCTCTAATGCTTTTCACAAGAGTTTTATCAGAGGAGATATATCATCATCTGGATCAGTATTAATTGTAGCTGGAAGAAAAGAAAGTTTGTAGAAAGTGGTCAAGAGACACAAAATATCAATTGCTCATTGATAAGGCAATGATAAGGAGCCGCAAAAGAAGAAAGGTTGGCCTGACTGTGAGTTGGATTAATTACAGAAAGGCTTTTGGTGTAATGTCACATTCCTGGATCTTAAGATGTCTTCTTATACTTAAACTTGCTGATAATCTAAAAGAACTTCTCAGAAATAGCATGGAAAATTGAAAATACACTTGACATCTGGAATAATTGAGAAACGTAAAAAGGAAATTTGCGTATTTTAGGGTCTCTCTCAATTTCCTTTCGCTATCTGCATTATAGTTTTGTCATTCATATTGAAAAAGATGAGCAGGATTTTACAAATCAATAGTAAAAATGAACCACTTACTTTACATGGACGACCTTAAACTCATTGCAAAAAATGAATAGCAACTAGAAACTTTTCTGAATCCGGCAGCAGTAATACAAAATGGGAAAAAATTGCCGTGGGACATGAATCTTCTAACAGACAAGGTTTTCCAACACTCAAAACCAGATGTAATAATTCGACAGAAGTCAACATTAACCTGCACCTATAATAATAGGACCGTTGGGCACGATTTTAAAGGGTGCTCACCCGTGGCTTACGCTTAAACCATAACATCTACTTTAAAGCCATTCACAAGCTTGTTAAAAGGAAATGCAAGAATTCTTAGATACGCGATAAATATCCCATTGTGCGGTTTGCAAACTGATGCTCAACAAATTTTCCAGTCTTATCAATAATAATATTAAAAGACCATGTCGACTCACCTAATAATAATAATAATAATAATAATAATAATAATAATAATAATAATAATTGTTCTCCATCTTAAAGAAGTCCAGAAAATATCATTATCACGGAAGAAAAAAAAGGAGCAAAGATGCAGTAGTAGTAGTAGTAGTAGTAGTAGTAGTAGTAGTAGTAGTAGTAGTAGTAATACTTACAAGTAGTGTCGATTATGAAACCTTACTATCAAAATATAAACGAAAAATCTTTCATCCACAGGGGGTTTTATTAATGAAAGACCCAGTCTGCTTCCTCAAGGGTTTGACAACGCGTCTAAAACGTGAAAACCTTATTTTTGCCATTTCTATTCACCAAAATGGTCTGATTCAAAAGCTTTCTTATATTTGGTACAGACTAAGATAAAGTCGTGGTTTTAATCTTCACCCTGGTAAACAGTGGGCCCATTTTTGTCTTTCACAGATATCCACCTATGAAAGACCCAAAAGGAAGCAACAGATCAAAAAAAAGTTGGACAGAAAGCATGCAAGACACCATAAAATGCAAGACATATGGATCGCCCCTCCAGGACCCTCAGTGGGAAGACCCTTCCTCTTGTGTTGGTGATCAGGCAAGGCTCAAGCATCTCGAGATCCTTCTCATGCATGGTTGAACCCTACAGCCGAAGACCCGACTAAGGAGAGACCAGAGCTCCACACTTGATCTTGGCCAAAAGGCCGAGAAGTTGTTGCGTTGATTATTCCAATTATAAGCTTGCTGTGGGAATCACCGTCTCTCAACATTTTTGGGTATGGAACTGTTGTAACAAGTTAAACCTGTTTATGAAAACAAGCTGTCACAGCTGGAAGCATTTTGTTGACCTTTACCTTTCTGTTCTCTTGGGGAACCGCCCCTTGGTAACCTGTGCGACACGTGATGTGGTACCTTTCTTTGGTGTCAATGCCAATTTTCGTATCATGCTAAACGTTGGTATTTCGTTAAAGCAGTTACACTTCTCGCCAAATTTGACCACTCGCAGAGTTTTAACTGACCAAAAAACAGTTAAGTGTCTTGAGATACGTATTTAAATTTCATTGTCAAAGTCCTGTTAATCGCTTTGGGTTTCAACATTAACCTTCTCACCAAATGACCCTGTAGTCGCAAGAATTTAGCCAAGTTAAAAGATCAGCTTCTGTCAGATGACATATTTTTTAAAAAGCTATCCCGGATCGCTGCCACCCACAAACGACTCTGATTCAGGTTTGCATTAAAAGTGGAAAGACAATATCGAAAGCCTGACTGAAGTGGCAATATTTCCAGACGTGTTAATATACATAGACCCAACAGATCTTTTGCTTTAAATTCTTTGGATTGAAAATGATAAAAACTCACCCAGAAAGTACTGAAGTCATATTTAATGCGTTTGTTTGCTGTGAACCCCACAACCATGAAACGATTCCTACCATACCCAATCTACAAGGGTATTACATCTCATGAGATACTTTTAAAACAGGAGTTGCAAGTTGATTTGTACTGCTTTTCTGTGGAAACTTCCAAGTTGACTGCCTATGTACACATGCTTTTGATATCAGTTCATGATATCCATGTTTCACACGGCTTCACATTAAAACGATTGAGAATAAACAAAACTGGAATACTGTAAAAAACATGGTCATAATTGCGGAAAACATGAGAAAAATCAAACATTTAATCTGTGATACGGACAATTGTATGCGACGTGTGCTGGTTGTAAGCTTAAGAACTAGTCGCATGGGAACGATATATTATGAACTATATTTACACAGATTTTTAACTGTCTTTCACTGAAAGCCATTGATTAAATTAATTTTGACTTAGACCTTGTGATTAGATACGGATATATTAATTTTAGAAGGGCTTTGTAATGTTAATTCGTTGTAAAGACGTTTTTAATGTTGTTCGTTTTAGAAAGAAATATTATGTTTACATGCATATACAATCTGTTCTTTTGATAACGATTGAAATCGAAAGCTACCGGTATGCATAAAAGTGTGCTTCGCAGAAGAATATAGCATGAATTTAGGAACCCGAAGATTTAAACTGTTTTTTGTTTTGCAAAGAGGTGAGGTCGGTAGCGAAAGCTTTGATTCTTTAACACGTGGCATCATAAAACTGAATCCTAAATAACGATGATTTGCACGAGCACAAAAAATCTACAAATTTTGCATATATTTTGGTCATTATGATTGATTTTGTCAGTCTACAGCTGAAGTGGTCGTGTGAGTGTGTGTGACATGTATTTGTCATATGTGTTTATAAGTGAACGCTTGTATGTTTGTAATGGTTGATAAATGAATACGGGTATGAAGGCATCTATGTACGTACGTTGAATAAAGTTACTACATAAAATTACAGCATTATATGTATCACGTAGTGCGCAAAATATATTATCAATCCTGTTTAATTCATTTTGTTATGATAGGTTATCATGCCTTAAACCTGTTAATTCTTACCTTTCACGAGATTTCTCTCGATCACACGAGTGACAGAATCAAAAGAAAGATAACTGCTTTAGGGGTATCATAATTTTGGAGGGAAAAGGTGACGACGTTGTGGATGTTGTACATTTTACCTACGACGGTGGAGTCAGGGAAAGAGAACTCTTACTGAAAACCAGACTTTGGGAAGCCTTCTTTCAAAAACAAAAAGCAAAATGGACAAGGATAACAAACAACCCCCAAAAAGAAGCAAGAGAAAAATACCATCAGGTCAAAGGTATGATAACATATTAGTTCAAAACGTAATGGAAGTACATTATGTCTGCAAATTCTCTTTAGACAATAATCCACAAAAAAACTATGTAATACAAAAAAGGAATGACACAAAACGGAGAAAATTTAACCTCTTTACATTATGAGCTCTGAATCACAAACTAATTAATACAAAGCAACGAATCCACATGGCAGGAAATTTGTCCTGCCTTTTAAGTCTTTATTCTCACATTTAGCCATAACTGTGAGAAGTACATAATCACAATAAGCGATGTAAAGCACAACAGAGAGAGAGAAAGAGAGAGAGAGAGAGAGAGAGAGAGAGAGAGAGAGAGAGAGAGAGAGAGAGAGAGAGAGAGAGAGAGAGAGAGAGGAGAGTTGGACACGAC
>RDPX01000036.1:3873417-3893650 GCA_003991215.1 Morbakka virulenta | reverse complement strand
CTCTCAAATCTCTTGAAGGCTGTACAATATATGCTGATATCTGTGGATTCTTATCGCCATGTATTATAACTGGAGATGCCTTGAGGCCTGATTTGCTCTTAGTTACTCCACAACAACAGCTATACATTCTTGAATTGACGGTGGGCTATGAAACAAACCTGGATAAAAATTCTTCTCGCAAATACGAAAAATATCGTTCTTTAATTCGTGATTTACAATCCAGCTTTTCGAAAGTTAGTTTCGTAAATCTCTCCATGAGCTCTTTAGGTATATTCGGTAAATCTTGTATTACTTTCAGTAAAATGTGCAACGCTTTGAACATCGACAACAAACACGAGCGCTTTCTTTCAACCAAACTTTCCAACATAATCATTCGCACCACATACTACATATTCTGTCGTAGAAATAAACCATGGACCAACCCTGAACTATTGTCGCTTTATTGATTTTGTTAGTAAAATATTTAATTTTAATTTTTAAAAATAGGCAAGTCAATGCAAACTACCTTGATTAGTGAGGTTTGTAATTGTATGTGTTCAGATGAAAAAATAAAAAGTTTCCATTATTATTATTATTATATACGAATTTTTTTACAGGATGTATCTACAGTCATATCATATATACGCTATGTACATATATATATATATATATATATATATATAAACTATATACAGTTTAAAAAATTATTTATTAGTTAAAACTCGCTAAAAATCAAAAAGAAAACTAGAAGAGCTTCGATTGGTAAAAAGAAACTAAAATATGCTGTTTAAAGCTCACTTCCAGAAATGAGGATGCAAATCGACATTAATGAATAAAGGCTAAAACAACATCACATAGAATTAAGTGTCAGGGATGCCCCAGGCATTGTGGGACCTTTCTAGGATATCACGTAGCCTTTGTGGTGGTAAGTTCAACCCGAATCGTATTAATGAGACCATCACATCACTTAGGCATACAAAGGGTCAGATATACCCTAGCTATCCTAGATATTGTAGGACGTCTTCTAGAATATCTATGAAACTTCCTGGTCTGGGAATATTACGTTCTACCTAAATCTCTTTTAAATATTTTAAAATCATTTTTTTTCTTGGATTGAAGGGGAGCTCATTAAATAAGATAAGTGAACACTGAATATCAATCGTTTGGTGTTTTCAAGAATAGTTTGGTGTTCTTTGCTGAATATTTATCTTGTCACATTAATTGTTGTTTCACAGTTTAGCTCAGTTCAAACACCTCATATTTTTGTAAATCAAACAAAACAATAATTTCATTTTGAAGTGCTACAAAAATATCCTTGGGTAACCTATTGGGAAATTTCCTTCATTTTGATTGAGTTCGTCTGTGGTTTGAGACCTTAGCCAGTCCTTTTTTCCCTTGAAATACTTAGCTTAAAATGTTTAATTTTACGGAAATTCTGGGGAGATGATAACTCAATGTTAATCTTGTAAGACTTGGTAAAAAATAAAAATTTCTCGAGCTTACTTCAGATGTTTACAAGGTGTAGTGGCCAAGTAAAAAACTATCAAAAATGTTGCTTTTTGGTAGTCACTATACTTGTATGTTAGGGTTGCCAACCGTCCCGGAATAGCGGGGAGGGTCCCGGAATTGACGTCTGGCGTCCCATGCCGCGGGCTGGGTCATTTTTGTCCCGGATGTTGCTAACAGCTCTGCAATAAGCACAGACCAAAGCTTGCCCCAATGACAACTGTTTACTAAAACATTTTTTTTCTTCACAGGAACAGTTCTTGCAGTGTCAATAGGAGCTCAACGTGATAAGTTCTGTGCTGTTTCTTTTAATTGTATCGTTGTCTGTTTGTTGCTGTTTATTTGGTTTAAGTTAAGTAGAAAATGATGGTTAACAGAGCTGCTGCTATTCTTAAATTGTCAGAGGCAGTTTTTTTGCAGCTGTTTGAAGTGCATTTATCGGCCTAAACTGCAACACTGTAATCAAAATTGTAAAAATTAAAATTAATAGAGCACAGCATTTATATTTTTCTTAGCGAGAGTTTATTTATTGTGTTTCCGTAAATTAAGATCGATAAATCTTTGAAAATTAAATATCTTAATCCTTAACCTGAAAGCTATGAGCACTATAAATTGTATACTGTTTGTTGCGACATTTAAGTATTTTTTTCTGTTTTTTTGTTTTCTCTTTGCTTTTGGGCGTTGGGTTAATGGCCGCCCCCTTTTATAGGTGGAAGCAAGTTTTCGACTGAACCGGAAATTCAGTTGGTTTGGGTTTTTTTTGTTATTAAGGTGTCCCGGAATGGCGAAACAGAAAGTTGGTAGCCCTAATGTTAGTACAATATTCATTTAATAATCCTTTATTTCCTGTCAAAATTGTTTCAGGCAGCTCTGAGATCAAGGTTGGGCTTTTCAGTCATTCTACACGATATGACCTTCATCTTCATTGTTCAACGATACACGCCACAAGTTGATGTGCTACTAAACCTTCTCGAATTAATGATTGTTTGGTCTGAATTTTCTTCCTTTAAGATTTCACAGAGTTCGTTTTTCTTCATGTTTTTCTGGGCCATGTTCAAAATATCAATAACACTTTTCGGTGTTGTTGATGGTTTACTGAAATATAAATGCCATGAAGTTCGATTTGTATTCAAATCTGTCGACCTTTTATCATCAAAATACAGTCGCGAATTCTCAACTCACAGAAAATTCAACTCGTACCTGCCAGTTCGTGATTAGAGGACGCAGTTTGAAAATTTTGGTCACGTGAGTTTTCTGTTGTGTAAGACCTGTGTACTTGTATTTTCTTGGAGTACTCAAGCCTACTTGCCTGGATTAGCATTTTTAATTTATTCCTGCAGTTGCTGTCCACACAAAATTAAAAAATTGTATTCTAGAAAGGGTTCTCTTTATTGCCCAGGGTTTCATATTAATCGAAATTTCAAATTGAAAGCAAAATAAATGCACTTAAAATTTCAAAGAACTCAGGTTACAAAGAGAAAAAAACCCAAAAGATATTCCAAAGTTTATTAGTTCAGGTAAGTATAACTATGTCAATTGGGGAACAGAACAAATGACTAATTAAAGAAAATGTTAATTTTTTTCACAACTTTGCAAGAACGGTAAAAATTATATTTTTCACGTAAAACTACGTTTTCTTGATTCTTTTTGTCATTCACCATATGATAGCTCTAATATTCTTCAATTATTGAGCACTGCCGACAGCTAATAATTAGTTACTGGTATTTTTCATGTATATATTTATATGGAACTGAAAGACAACTGGCACTTTGTCTCCAAAAAAAGCATCACTGCTATGTATTTTTCCTTTAGGGCATTGCGCTTATTTAGGGAACCAGAATGTTGAATTGTGCTTCAATAGTTGTGGCTCTTGGATAATTTAAGGTTCTTTTGCGTGATGTTTCAGGGCTACACCATTAATAAATAAAAACCCAGTCTAAGTCACGTTTTTACTTTTCTGTCTTTGTATTTCGTAGATTTTTTGACTAACTTGCTTGAATAGAGCTCTTTGAATCGCAATACGTTAATCATTACACCGTCACTTAGTTTACCGAGGATAACCTTCCTTTAAGGGAATGAGGAATTTTAAAACAAAGCTAATTTAACCAGCCGAACCCTCAGATGACATTAAAATGCAATATTTGTCCTTCTTTTATAATGAAATTCCCTGTCAGTGCTAATGAAATCTATCTTCTCGAACAGCTGATTTCAGGCTTCTTAAAACTCGCCTTTCACCTTGTCCACTGCTTGCTCTAACAACTTTAGGCACAAGACGACAAAGTGCTGGAGTTGTGAAAGACAATTTGAAATATCTCTAGTGGATTGATTAAGGATTTGTATCTTCTTTCACCCATTCCTCCATTGAGAACCACTGAAACCTTACTTTAATGAAATGTTGGCCGTGATTAGTAGAAAATAAGCGTCATATAACTTTCTTGAAGAGATGTGTTCTTGAAGATTGTAGTAAAACACACAAAAGATTCGTATACTTTGGGGGAAGTACTGTGTGCAACGACAGTGTGAAAAGGTGAAGATTCTACTTTTTCCCAATGAAGCAATTGATTTGTTCTGATGGTGATTTTTAGGTAAGATTATTGGGCCGTAACACAGATTTTTCGTTTTTTATGTTTTAGAAATTGAATGATCAGCAACGTATTGGACAGCAGACAGGTTGACATGTCTGTATGACATGGACCATGTCATACAGTTTTCAATTTCGTCAAATACCATCATTAATATCACAACTTCTACCAAAGTAAGTACATCTCGAGGCTCTTTGTATTAGCAAGTAAATTTCAGTTCATGCTCTTTTGCAAGCTCTTGAAAAAAAATTAAAAAAATGATTCCATCCCGTCTTTCAATAGAAACTCTAATAAAATTCAGACATTTCTTTTAAGGAGACGACAACATTTTATTTTGTCTCGATTTTAACGTCCAGTAGTGCTCACGTGGTTTGAGAGGCAGAGAGCTAAAACCACTCCTCGTGACATATCTGTCGGAAATCTTGCAATTTTTGCTGCTTTGTCGCAATTTGAAGGAGATTTTTTGGCTCATTCTGCTGTGAAGATTTTCCATCGAATCGTTGGAATAAACTGTCTTCTTAATGTAGAAATTGCAAAATTTTCTTTGGTAGCAATTAAAAGTTTTTAAAGGCAATAGTGTGTAATGCAACAAGTATGTTTGCTTCCTAAAAAGATCCTTAATTTCCGTTTGGTTGATAGAGTAGGGGACAGTCATGTTGAGATCGGAAAGCAAACTTGTTCATGGTGATAAACAAAATTAATGTGACATAGCGTGAATCACACTATTAACCAATCCAAATCCAAGAAAACGAGTTCGGAACTTTGTTTGTTTCATTTGATACTTAGTGATATTTAGTTACAAAAATTAAATCTGGCATTTGCCATAAGTATTTGGCAACACCACAACAAAAAATACCATGCCGAGTACATTTCATTTGAAAGGGCATTTTATCTACCTACTCCGGTCACGTCTTTTCCACTTTGTCTTTTTCAACCCTTCTGTACCATTCTTCCTTTTTCTGGAAAAGCCCTTACTCGGGTGACGAAATAAAAGTTCCGACGATGATGTCTCCAAATAGTGTGTAAGCACTTTTTTTGCCAAAGCATATAGGAACAGATAGATAAAACCTAGATGAAGGCTCGTATAAATCGATAGCAAAGAAAACTTAATCATACTACGTCAATGTCGTTAGTGTCACATTGCAATTGATAGTCAAAATTAGAAGAGAGAATTTTATCTCCTCGCGTCTTCTACACTTTTATCAGGATTACTTTTGTGTTAAAAAAAAATCGGTTTCCGATACCAAAATCTGATACTCCTTGTCGAAAAAGGTGAATAACCCTTTTTAAAAATGAATGAACAATGACTTTTCTTGGTCTTGGTGTATTTTACATACCTTTTTCTATATACTTTTATTAATTTCATTAATAAAAGTGGCGGGGTATTTTTTGTGCAGGAAAGAACCAGACCAACAGAGTACTCCAGATTCGAACAATATTAATTATAAAGTAACGCCATAATTTGGGTATTAATAACACTGTTATGTTTAGCAGTTTCAATTCAAGTTTCATTAATTTTATAAGGCTCAGTTTACGTCTATAGGGCAATGGCTATAACAATAAAAGCTATGCTACCATAATGAGCTACACCTTCCCCTCATGATTCCTAAGACAACTCTCCTTCAAACCAGCTAGACATATGGCTAGAGCTTTAGCCCTCACAATTCGACATTCGACGTTCGACATTTGACATGGAGATTTGTTGGTCCTTTGCATCAATCAAAAGACAGTCTCTTCGCCAAGACAAAGTCTACAGTTTCTTCTTGAGATCTGATAACAGAGACAATTTTCTCAAAGATGTGCAGAAGCAATAGGATGAAAAAGAAATCCTCTATCCCACATTAACAAGCTTTAGAGTTTAGACAGTCTCTATTTTGCAAAATTCAGCATAGTGTACACCTGTTTTGTTGAGGTGCTGGAAGACTGAGTGACAGAGGACCACAGAAAGAAAGAACAACATCAAATGAATAAGGTGTGTTACCCCATTATACTGTATGAAATTATGCTAACTGTGTATGTGTCACAGCAAATAATTGTTGTAACCGATCCTGCATAACATTGATTTTGAAGACATTTCAAAAGAGGTTGTGCAGTACTTGAAGGGACAAGACTTTCAAGATAAGTACTTTAAAAAGAAGTTATGTCTTAAGAAAGGGAGAATGGCACTGGAGAAATGCAAAGGTGAAGTAGCAGGAGATCTAGAAATTAGTTACCGCGGGGAACCTTTCGTAAACTCAACTGACGTCAATGTTTCGTCGATTGGGTTAAGTCAAATGAGGCCGTCTTCGTCAATCTTCCATGCTAACTCCGAAGGAAGAGTCAACGTGAGGCCTTTTCAATACCCTCATTCTGTTATTGTGTCAAAAGATATCATTTACACTGAAGGAACAGTACGCATCTTTTGTTACAAACTACTCAAATTGTGGAAAGTTAGAATTTCACACGGTTTTAGCGTTGGTATATGGCAAAAGCAACGCCTGCATCTCCAGACACAGTTTTTATAATGTTTTCAAGATAACCTTAGATACTTTTGTACAGCTCTTGTGACCTTTTGGGGCAACAACTTGCTAACGTGCCTTTTTCAAGCTAAGTACCACCAAAAGTCGTTTTCGCTCTGCAAAGGGTTAAAATCGTCCTGCTTCCTTGTTGTTGAGAGATATCAAGAACGATGTTTTATATGCAACCAGTTTCAATGAAATCATTGAGGTATAAACTACATAATCTTTTTTAAAGAATTCCTTTTGCACAACCAAACCTGTAGTATATTTTTTCAAATATCGTTTTGAACTCTTAGGTTGCACTAAAATTTTTTAATATTTACTATTCTGTATCTCAAAAACTGTAATAAAAGTAGAGTTTTTTCTCAACTTCTCTTTAAGATGTACCAAACAGTGGTAGGGTTTGAATTCAAATGAAGTATGTAAAATGTTTAATTCTTGATCCCAACCCTTATAATAAACTACCTTTGCTTTCTACAATGGGTAACCTAAACTACAGAAGGCCAATCAACACTATCATATATCATGCCTTTTTTTGCATACGATAGAATCTCTAACCTATGTTCATGAAAAGTGAAGAACAAAAAGTACGAATGTGAACCATACGCTAGCATGAAAGATGACTTAGCAGCAAGAAAGGAAAATATCATCATCATGAAATAGTTAGATCGTTGGCACGATCCGCTGTAGCATCCCTACAGAATCTTTGTCAATTTTCTCTGTCTTCTGCCTCTCTGACTGGCCTAGCAATACTGATTCCAGCTGTCTTCTTTATGCTGTCCTCAAATCTCATTTTGGGTCTTCCCCATTTTCGTTTTCCAAATACCATTCCAGTGAGAAGATCATATCCAAGTCCCTTATTTCTAATTACATGGCCAACGAAAGAGAGAAAATACTGTTGTACTTCGATTTTTCGAACTCCCAAGGGACTGAAAAAATAGTTCGAAGCATCGAGGGTTCGAAAAATTGAAGTATTTGGAAAAACAGGTTTGTAGATGGAGAAAAAACACTTAATACACGTTTTTCAACCTATGTTTGACGAATTTGATTGCTTAAAAAAAAAGGTAAAATAGTCTGTGATTGTTTGTGATGTAACCAATTCATTTAGTCTGGCAGTGTATCTCCTAATCTGAACAGCAATATCCTCATTTTGAAAGAGCGCATAGTTCTCAATCAACTCCATTGCTTCAAATAAGGCTTTTTTACTTGGTTGAACCATTTTTTCGCTGTCATCTTCAATCATATCAGCGTCTTCGTTGTTGCAATTCCCATTGGTAAACTCTTGAAGAAGTTCGTCATCACTTGTTAGTGATTGAGTAGAGATTTCCACATTCTCGTCCATATCAAGGAAGGCTTTAGGAGTAAAGTTACTAGGGGCCAGGTTCGGATCAATTGCCGTTAATTCGTCTAGGCTTTCTGTTAATTGCGCAAAGGGATCATCAGTATCATCAACTGCATTCACTTGACTTTCTTTGGGAATCCCTGCTTTTTTGAAGCAATTAATTATCGTTGTGTCAGGCAATGCAAACCATGACTGCTCGAGCATAACCATAGCATCCAAAACGGTGATTTTTGGCATTTCTTTTTTGGAGTCGACTGCGTTGATGTACTTACGGATCACTTTTGTTCGGCATTTAGCTTTCAGCGATCGTATCGTCCCTTGGTCCATTGATGGAGGTCATATTTGGCGATAAAAAGATGAGATCTATGGCCATCAAATTCGGCACTTCTGGGTGTGCAAGGAAACTATTCACAATAAACGCTACTTCACGATTATAAGCCAGAAATTTTCGATCGAGCTGTTTGATCCAATCTGTGAAGATCTCTGAATCCATCCAGCTTTTTGTGCCTTGTAGATACACGGTAAAGACTTCACGTTTTTAAAACATCGTGGTTTATTGCTTTTTCCAATGAGAAGCAAAGGAGGTTTTTCACCTGTAGCACTGGCTGTAGTCATTCCGGTGAGTCTAACTTTACTGTGTTTACCACTAGTGCACTTTTCACCTTTTAACTCCAAAGTTTTATTGGGTAACGCCTGGAAAAAAAGGCCAAACTCATCAGCGTTAAATATGTCTTTTAGGGGTCATACCTTGACAGGATCGTTGGTAAATGATTTTCGTTCCAGTGTGCAGTCATCTCTGGCGTGCATGATTTAGCTTAACCTGACATTATTTTTAACGTGACGTTATTTCTCGCTTTCCACTTGTCAACCCATCCATTCAATGCTTTGAAGTCGGTTACACCAAGCGCTTTTGCGATATCAATTGCTTTTTCCTGAAGGACTAATCCACTCACCGGTATGCTGTTCGATTTTGCGGACATAAACCATTTGAAAACAGCTTTGTCTAAGTTCTCATATTTCTCTGATTTTACATTTTTTCTTTTCAAGCTTGTCCTGCCAGATGAAAAGGCAGACATTATCTTCTCCTTATTTGCAGGTAAAAGCCATGTCGAAATAGTGTTTCTTGGCACACCATATTTTTTAAAAAACTAATGATTTGGAGTGCCCACTTTCGATTTCTTTCAACGCCTTGAACTTGTCTTCTATGGATATTCGGTTTTTTCTGCTGCGACGTAGACATGGTTTTTTGCAAATACATCCACTACATTCATTCATACATTGTACATTCAAATCATGGACTCCTAAATAATAACATCTGGACTGGAAACTGGATTCCAGGGTGTACAAGATGAGGCCAGTTTTTCTTAGAAGCAAAAGTACATTCTTACACTATCAACATCTCTCCTTATATCTATCTAATCATATGATGAAACTCCAATTCCCAAAAATAGTGATCAGTCATTACAGTAAAGTACTGATAAGGGGGAAGTCTATGAAAGATATGTCTGTGGAGGGGGTCAGGGTTACAATAAATGGTCAAAATCAGTGATAAACAAAGAAAAGTACACATATTGCAAGTAACTTAGTGATATTGGTGTTGAAAAAACTCTATAACCTATTTGCATAATATTGACGATGGCAGAACCATGGGAAACAAAACCTAAGTAACATGTAAAACTACAACTGTCTTTAAAACATGGACATGTAAAGAACCCAACAGACTACTGAGTATTTCCACATAGTTTATTTATCTTCTTTTTTTTGCTGCCTTTTTCTGAACAGACGGTCAACTCCTTTACAAAGTTCTTCATCATGGAATTGAAAATTCTACAAATAAGACTCTCCAGAAAGTTTGGTCCATGGTCACAGTGGGTGCTTGAACCCACATGTTCTTGCAAGTGTGTATCCGAACACAAAATGGACAGAATGAGCATTTTGAAGCAGTACTTTTGTGATGTCTTTGAGAGAAACAATGTCCTGAGTTTCTTATTTGACTTGATTACAGTAAATACTTTAAAACATGCCATACACAAACTATAAGCTGTAGTACTTGGTGGAAGGAGTCCACCTCTGTTGATATCCTCTAAGAACTTATTTACGTTTTCATTGACAATATCCAAGTCACTTTCTTGAAGGATTATTGATTTTTCACCATCAAGTAAGATAATACTGCAGGAAGGGCACCCAGATCTTTGTCTTAACTCTGACCTTACAATGGCCCCTGATACATAATAAATGGCATTTGCATCTGCAATGGCAGCAGTAGTTAAAAATGTATGTTCCATTACGGCAGCAGTGAATTTATTCAAATCACACTTTAGGAGATTGTTTTGCTTGCTCTCTTGAAGTGACCCAGATGCTACATCAAAATCTATACCAGAAAATTTAAGCAAGGGTAAAGCCTTAATTTTCCTCACACTCACCAGCAACTGTCTCACAGAAATAAAATAGTTAGCACCTAACAGTTGTCTGTACCAGCCGAAACGGCTCTCAATGTTGTCAGATTGCAGTTTTCCAAACAGAACATATTTGAAGCTCTATAAGGTATTTGCCAATCAGTGGAAGAGTCCCACACATGTGTGTTACAGCAGTAAATGTTTCCGTTGTCAATCCATGTTTCCCAAGTGATTTCCACCTGTCTAGGAAATCTGAAAACTCATATAGGTACTTCAGTTTCCAGTCATTAATTGAGCGTACAGGATCTCTTGTAATGTCACGACTGTGTTTACCTGCAGTTGTTGTTCTCACATTTAATGCCTGCCATAATTTCAGAACATGAGAAATAAAAACAATGTTGGCACAGCATCTTTTCTGAGTTTCCTTAAACGAGAAAAAATGGGTAAAACATAAATAATAAATAGTCTTAAGTGGGCATCAATTTTAAACAGACTGAATTGAGCCTATCGGGCTACTTCTGAAGCAAAACAACATTCAAATAACAGAAAAGTCTGAAGTTGGTGCACTTTACATGTCAAAATCGTAACGATGATGACATTTCCAAAATTTTAACGTAAAAACTCGACCATGATTTGTTTAAAACGGCTATATGCCTTACATATGCAACGCAAAATGATTAGTTAAATATTAGTTTCATTATCAGATATGATATAACTTTTATCTTACATTATCAATGAAAGGTGTCAGTACTGATAACAAAGATCAGCCTTCACGACCTGCTTCTGTGGAAAAGCAAATTTCTTTCAATCGTCACTACTCAATCTTGAACATCTTAAAGGTGTTATGAAGAAATTATGGCAAGGTCTCCTAAATACCTTCTAATAAGCTCTTTGTACTTCCTCGAACGCCTTGTGTTGTTATCCGTGCTTTGACTGACAAACGAATCCACCGTAAAATAAAGAGAGGTCAATTGCAACAAAGTCTTTTCGTGAAATTTTTCTCATCCAGCGTTGAAGTAACTCATCGTCATTTAAAGGAAACTTATGAAATGTCAAGCCAGCGCGATTTCTACTGTCTTATATCCACTTCTGCAGCCAACAGCAGCACATTTGTCAGCCGTCCCTGTGTTCTTGGCAGTCAAAAATTGGCACTTTATCTGATGGCGACAGCGTTTGTTGCTGAGGGTCTGGGAACTCTAGTTTGTATCGGCCTCTTCTTGTACACCCAACAGCAGATTTCTGAGAGGTTTCCAGTCCAGATGTTAGTATTTTGGAGTCCATGATTCAAATGTATTTGAAACATTCAAATTTTTGAACATTCGGTTTTTTTACGAGATCGTTCGAAAATTGAAATGACAACACAAAATTTGAGGCAAAAGCAGATTTAGTAACCGTACGTTTCAGAGGGTATTGATGTGGATTTTTCGTTATTTCAAGGAGAGTTACCCATTTTACTCGTCCAGCAACATGAAGTTAGCTCGTTTGTGATGGGATATCATGTCTTCCGCAATTCAAGGATTCCGTTTGTCGGAGAGTTTTGCCATGCAGAATAGAGCCAAATAATATTGTGGACAAGTATGCAGTAGCTGTTATCAATAATGATGTTGTTGGACACTTGATGAAAGGGACAAGTGGAAAGTAATATATTCTTTTTCCTGAGGACAGATACAATTAACACTGCATCTTTGGAAATTACTGGGAAAGCCATCAACGAAGGCAAAGGAATGGGATTGCAAAAATGGTTCGACCAACGGAGGAATTCGAAAAATCGAAGTTCGAAAAACCGGGGCTAATTTATGAGAGCTTATTAAGGCAAACCCAAGGGAGCAAGGATAAAATTCGAAAAATCGAGGAATTCGAATAATCGTGTGTTCGGAAAATCAAGGTACAACTGTATAGATAACACAAATGTCTAGAAATGTTGTATTATTTGGACTGCAAGTCCAACTGGCACAAATATGGTTATGTATTTTAATATAATATTTGTAAACTTATATCTGATGCTGTACAAGATCTAAACTATAAGCTCTAATTCAGAATTTTAAATCGTAAGCTTAAAAAACCACGCAACAGTGTATAACTAACCATCCTCTCGATAGCTGCCGTTCTGCTCTGCTCTGTAAGAGAAATCAACATTGTAATGGAAGACTAAAGAAAATACCCATCGGTGTATTCCATAACTAAGTATCCTCTTGGTCTCTGACGTTCTGATATACTGTGTAAGAGACATCAGCATCGTAATGGAAGACCACTTATCAGTGTATTGCATAATAAAGGATCCTCTTTGTCGTTGACATTTTGATCTGCTGTGTAGGAGATACCAGCATCGTAATGGAAGACTTAAAAAGCACTCATTCGTGTATTCTATAACGAAGCATCCTCTTGCTAGATGACATTTTGATCTGCTGTGTAACAGACATCAGCATCGTAATGGAAGACTAAGAAAACATTCATCAGTTTATCGCAAAACAAAGCATCCTCTTGCTTGCTTACGTTTTCATCTGCTGTGTAAGGGATACTAGCATGGTAATGGAAGACTAAGAAAAACACTCATCCCTGTATTGTATAACTAAGTACCCTCTTCCTCGGTGCCGTTCCGTTCTGCTGTGCAAGAGACATCAGCATTGTAATGAAAGACTAAGAAAAACATTTTTAGTTTCCTTCCAAAATAAGTATCCTCTTGATCGCTGACGTTTTGATCGGCTCTGTGCGAAATATCACCATCGTAGTGGAAGACTAAGAAAGACACTCATCTGTGTATTGCATAACTAAGCACAGGCTTGGTCGCTAACGATTTCATCTGCCGTGTACGAGACAACAGTATCGTAATGAAAGTCTAAGAAAAACACTCATCAGTGTATTGTATAACTGACCATCGTCTTGGTCGCTGACGTTTTGACCGGCGATGTAAAAAACATAAGCATCGTAATGGAAGACTAAGAAAAACACTCAGCGTATTGTATAACTAAGCAACCTCTTGGTCGCTGAAGTATAGATCGGCTGCGTGAGAAATATCAGCATCGTAACGGAAGCGTAAGAAAAACACTCATCAGTGTATTGTATAACTGGGCATCCTCTTGAGCCCTGAGCTTTTGATCTCCTGTGTAAGAAATATCAGTATCATAATGCAAGACTAAGAAAAACACTCATCAATGTATTGTATAACTGGGCATCCTCTTGGTCGCTTACATTTTGACCTGCTGTCTAAGAGACATCAGCTTCGTAATGGAAGACAAGGACAAACGTTCATCATTGTATTGCATAAATATGCAAAATCTTTAATGCAGGTCTTTTAAACTGGTTCTTAAGAGACAACAGTACCGTAATGAAAGGCTAAGAAAAATACACATCAGTGTATAGCAAAACTAAGCATCCTTTTGTTCGCTGACGTTTTCATCTGTTGTGTAAGAACATCAGCGTCGTAATGCAAGACTAAGAACAACACTAATCGGTGACGTTTTCATCTGGTGTTTAAGAGATATCAGTATCGTAATGGAAGACTAAGAAAAACCCTCATCAGTGTATTGAATAAATAAGCACAGGACTGATCGCTGACGTTTTGATCGACTGTCTAAGAGAAATCAGCATCGGAACCGAAAACCAAGACAAACAATCATCACTGTATTGTGCAACTAAGCATTCTCTTGGTTGCTTACATTTTGATCTGCTGTGTAAGAGACATCAGCATCGTAATGAAAGACTAAGAAAGACACTCATCAGTGTATAGCAAAACTAAGCATCCTTTTGATCGCTGATGTTTTGATCTGCTGGAAGGCAAGGACAGACGCTCATCAGTGTATTGCATAACTAAGTGCAGTCTTGGACGCTCACGTTTTGATCTTCCGTGTACGAGACAACAGTATCGTAATGAAAGACCAAGAAAAAACACACATTACCTTATTGCATAACTTAGCAACCCCTTGATCGTGGATCTTTTAGACTCTGGCTTGAACATCGTAATGGAAGATTAAAAAAACACTCCTTAGTGTATTGCATAAAAAACATCCTCTTGGTCGCTGACGTTTTGATCTGCAGTAAAAGGGACATAAGCATCGTAGAGGAAAACTAAGAAAAGCATACATCAGTGTATTGCATAAAAAAGCATCCTCTTCATCAGTGACTTTTTGAACTGCTTTGTACGAGACAACAGTATCGTAATGGAAGACTAAGAAAACTGCAAATCACTGTATTGCATAACTAAGCACCCTCTTGATCGCTGACGTTTTCCATTGCTGTGCAAGAGACATCAGCATCGTAATGGAAGATTAAAAACACACTCCTAAGTGTATTTCATAACTAAGCAACCTCTTGATCGTAGATCTTTTAAACTGCTGCTTAAGAGACATCAGTATCCTAATGGAATTTAAACAAAACACTCCTCAGTGTATTGCATAAAAAAACATCCCCTTGGTCGCTGACGTTTTGAACTGCAGTAAAAGGGACATCACCATCGTAGAGGAAAACTAAGAAAAGCATACATCAGTGTACTGCATAAAAAGGATCCTCTTTATCAGTGACTTTTTGACCTGCTTTGTACGAGACAACAGTATCGTAATGGAAGACTAAGAAAAACACTCATCAGTGTATTGCATAACTAAGCACCCTCTTGATCGCTGACGTTTTGCATTGCTGTGTAAGATACATCAGCATCGTAATGGAAGACTAAGAAAAACTCCCTTCATGGTATTGTATAACTAGGCATCCTCTTGATCTCTGACCTTTTGATCTCTTTTGTAAGAGATATCAGCATCGTAATGGAAGATTAAGAAAAACATACATCACTGCATTACATAACTAAGCAACCTCTTGATCGTAGATCTTTTAAACTGCTGATTAAGAAACATCAGCATCGCACTGGAAGTTTAAAAAAAAACACTCCTCCCTGTATTGCATAACTAAGCATCGTCTTGATCGCTGATGATTTGCTCTGCTCTGTAAAATACATAACCATCGTAATGGAAGACTAAGAAAAACACTCATCAGTGTATTGTATAACTAATCATCCTCTTGATCGCTGAGGCTTACATCTGCGACGGAAGAGACATCAGCATCGTAATGGAAAACTAAGAAAAACACTCATCAGTGTATTGTATAACTAATTATCCTCTTGATCGCTGAGGCTTACATCTGCGACGGAAGAGACATCAACATCGTAATGGAAAACTAAGAAAAACACTCATCAGTGTATTGTATAACTAATTATCCTCTTGATCGCTGAGGCTTACATCTGCGACGGAAGAGACATCAACATCGTAATGGAAGACTAAGAAAAACACTCATCAGTGTATTGTATAACTAATTATCCTCTTGATCGCTGAGGCTTACATCTGCGACGGAAGAGACATCAACATCGTAATGGAAAACTAAGAAAAACACTCATCAGTGTATTGTATAACTAAGCATCGTCTTGATCCCTGATGATTTGCTCTACTCTGTAAGAGACATAACCATCGTAATGGAAGACTAAGAAAGACACCGATCAGTGTATTGCAAGGACAAACGGTCATTAGTGTATTGTATAACTAAGCATAGTCTTGATCGCTGAGATTAAAACATGCTGTGGGAAAAATATCAGTATCGTGATGGAAGGCAAGGACAAAAGCTCATCAGTGAATTGCATAACTAAGCATAGTCTTGTTCGCCCACCTTTTGATCTGCTGTATACAAGACAACAGTATCGTAATGGAAGACTAAGAAAAACACTCATCAGTGTATTGGATAACTAATTATCTCCTTAATCGCTGACGTTTACATCTGCGACCAAACAGACATCAGGATCGTAATGGAATACTCGATCCCTGACCTTTTGATCTCTTTTGTAGGAGACATCACCATCGTAATGGAAGATTGAAAAAACACTCCTCAGTGTACTGCATAACTAAGCATCTTCTTGATCACTTTTGTTTTGCTCAGCTGTGTAAGAGACATAGCCATCGTAATGGAAGACTAAGAAAAACACTCGTAAGTGTATTGTATAACTAGGAAGCCTCTTGATCGTTGAGATTTTGATATGCTGTGCAAAAAATATCAGTATCGTAATGAAAGGCAAAGAGAAACGCTCATAAGTGAATTGCATAACTAAACATCCTCTTGATTGCTCACGTTTTGATCGGCGATGTAAGAAACATAACCATCGTAATGGAAGACTAAGAAAAACACTCATCAGTGTATTGGATAACTAAGCACCCTCTTGATCGCTGACGTTTTGCATTGCTGTGTAAGATACATCAGCATCGTAATGGAAGACTAAGAAAAACTCCCTTCATGGTATTGTATAACTAGGCATCCTCTTGATCTCTGACCTTTTGATTTTTTTATAAGAGATATCAGCATCGTAATGGAAGATTAAGAAAAACATACATCACTGCATTACATAACTAAGCAACCTCTTGATCGTAGATCTTTTAAACTGCTGATTAAGAAACATCAGCATCGCACTGGAAGTTTAAAAAAAAACACTCCTCCCTGTATTGCATAACTAAGCATCGTCTTGATCGCTGATGATTTGCTCTGCTCTGTAAAATACATAACCATCGTAATGGAAGACTAAGAAAAACACTCATCAGTGTATTGTATAACTAATCATCCTCTTGATCGCTGAGGCTTACATCTGCGACGGAAGAGACATCAGGATCGTAATGGAAAACTAAGAAAAAGACTCATCAGTGTATTGTATAACTAATTATCCTCTTGATCGCTGAGGCTTACATCTGCGACGGAAGAGACATCAACATCGTAATGGAAAACTAAGAAAAACACTCATCAGTGTATTGTATAACTAAGCATCGTCTTGATCCCTGATGATTTGCTCTACTCTGTAAGAGACATAACCATCGTAATGGAAGACTAAGAAAGACACCGATCAGTGTATTGCAAGGACAAACGGTCATTAGTGTATTGTATAACTAAGCATAGTCTTGATCGCTGAGATTAAAACATGCTGTGGGAAAAATATCAGTATCGTGATGGAAGGCAAGGACAAAAGCTCATCAGTGAATTGCATAACTAAGCATAGTCTTGTTCGCCCACCTTTTGATCTGCTGTATACAAGACAACAGTATCGTAATGGAAGACTAAGAAAAACACTCATCAGTGTATTGGATAACTAATTATCTCCTTAATCGCTGACGTTTACATCTGCGACCAAACAGACATCAGGATCGTAATGGAATACTCGATCCCTGACCTTTTGATCTCTTTTGTAGGAGACATCACCATCGTAATGGAAGATTGAAAAAACACTCCTCAGTGTACTGCATAACTAAGCATCTTCTTGATCACTTTTGTTTTGCTCAGCTGTGTAAGAGACATAGCCATCGTAATGGAAGACTACGAAAAACACTCGTAAGTGTATTGTATAACTAGGAAGCCTCTTGATCGTTGAGATTTTGATATGCTGTGCAAAAAATATCAGTATCGTAATGGAAGGCAAAGAGAAACGCTCATCAGTGAATTGCATAACTAAACATCCTCTTGATTGCTCACGTTTTGATCGGCGATGTAAGAAACATAACCATCGTAATGGAAGACTAAGAAAAACACTCATCAGTGTATTGGATAACTAAGCACCCTCTTGATCGCTGACGTTTTGCATTGCTGTGTAAGATACATCAGCATCGTAATGGAAGACTAAGAAAAACTCCCTTCATGGTATTGTATAACTAGGCATCCTCTTGATCTCTGACCTTTTGATTTTTTTATAAGAGATATCAGCATCGTAATGGAAGATTAAGAAAAACATACATCACTGCATTACATAACTAAGCAACCTCTTGATCGTAGATCTTTTAAACTGCTGATTAAGAAACATCAGCATCGCACTGGAAGTTTAAAAAAAAACACTCCTCCCTGTATTGCATAACTAAGCATCGTCTTGATCGCTGATGATTTGCTCTGCTCTGTAAGAGACATAACCATCGTAATGGAAGACTAAGAAAAACACTCATCAGTGTATTGTATAACTAATCATCCCCTTGATCGCTGAGGCTTACATCTGCGACGGAAGAGACATCAGCATCGTAATGGAAAACTAAGAAAAAGACTCATCAGTGTATTGTATAACTAATTATCCTCTTCATTGATGACGTTTTGCTCTCCTGTGCAAGAGACATCAGCATCGTAATGGAAGATTAAAAAAACATTCATCAGTGGACTGCATAACTAATTATCCTCTTGCTTGCTGACGTTTTGATCTGCTGTGTGAGAGACATAACAATCGTAATGGAAGACTAAGAACGACACTCATCAGTGTTTTGTATAACTATGAACTCCTTTGATGACTGACGTTTAGACATGCTGTGGTAGAAATATCAGCATCGCAATGCAAGACTAAGAAAAACACTCATCAATGTATTGCATAACTAAGCACAGGCTTGGTCGCTCACGTTTTGATCTGCTGTATACCAGACAAGAGTATCGGAATGGAAGACTAAGAAAAACACTCATTTATGTATTGCATAACTAAGCACAGGCTTGGTCGCTCACGTTTTGATCTGCTGTATACAAGACAAGAGTATCGGAATGGAAGACTAAGAAAACACTCATTTATGTATTGCATAACTAAGCACAGGCTTGGTCGCTCACGTTTTGATCTGCTCTATACAAGACAAGAGTATCGGAATGGAAGACTAAGAAAACACTTATCAGTGTCTTGCATAACAAAGCATCCTCTTTTTCGGTGATCTTTTGATCGGCGGTTTCAGAGACATCAGCATTGTAATGGGAGACTAAGAAAGACACTCATCAGTGTATTGCATAACTAAGCACACCCCTTGTCACTCACGCTTTGATCTGCTGTATACGAGACTACAGTATCGTAATGAAAGAGTAAGAAAAGCACATATCAGAGTATTCCATAAAAAAGCATCCTCTTGATCAGTGACGTTTTGACCTGCTTTGTACGAGAAATCAGCATCGTAATGGAAGACGATGAAAAACACTCATCAGTGTATTCCATAACTAAGCACAGGCGTGGGCGCTCATGTTTTGATCTGCCGTGTACGAAACAACAGTATCGTAATGAAAGACTAAGAAAAACACCTGAGTGTTTTGCATAACTAAGCATCATCTCTATCGCTGACGTTTTGGTTGGCGATGTAAGAAATATAAGCATCGCAGTTGAAAACTAAGAAAGACACACATCCGTGTATTCTATAACTAACAATGCTATTGACCTGTGATCTTTCGATCTGCTGTAAAAGGGTCATCAGCATTGTAATGGAAGGCTAAAAAAAACCCAACCCTCCAGTGTCTTGGATAACTAAGCATCCTCTTGATCGATGACGTTTTGCTCTGCTGTGTAAAAGACGTCAACATCGTAATGGAAGACTACGAAAACACACATTACTTTTGTGGGGAATATTCGTAGGAACTGATAGAGCCCTGTTTTCCTGTAGAAAACTCCCTGTGACAGTAAAAGTGGCGACCCTGCCAGGACCAGCAATGGAAAAATACACACAAGAACTTAAAACTGGAAAATTCATGTTGGGGGATTGCGAAGAAGCCTTAGAACTTGAAGACAGAGAAGACATCGAGCTTGCATATGAAAAGATCTGCCGAATAATGAAACAACTGGACAAGTCGAAGGATGACGTTACGGAAAACATGTTGGGAAAGGAGGACACTATCGATAAAGTGCGACAATGGAACCAAATGCAGAAAAAAGAAATTAAACCGATTCGTGAAATGCGCAAGAGATTGAAGGAAAAGCTGGACTGGTTTAGCGATCAAGAATCCCGACAGAAGCAGGAGAAGGAAATCGAGCTGCAAAGGCAAATTATGGAGGAAAAGATCCGCATAACCTTGAAGAAAGAGAAGGAGATGGAAGAAATGAAGATCAGGCAGCAGAAGCGTGAGGAAGAATGGTGTCGAAAGAAGCTGGAGTTGGAAACAGAAGCTGATGTGAAACGCTGCCAGCAGAGCGGAAAGGTT
>RDPX01000036.1:3824960-3857003 GCA_003991215.1 Morbakka virulenta | reverse complement strand
CCTTTTATTGATTCCTGCTCCTCTTGTTCCAGTCTTTTATTGATTCCTCTCCTCTGTTCCAGCCTTTTATTGATTCCTCTCCTCTGTTGCATCCTTTTATTGATTCCTCTCCCCTGTTCAAGTCTTTTATTGATTCCTCTCCCCTGTTCCAGTCTTTTATTGATTCCTCTCCTCTGTTCCAGTCTTTTATTAATGAAATTCTTTGAAAGCCAATACAATAAAGCCTTCTGTTCACCAAGGCTGTGTTCAATAAAAGGCCTTTATGGATCTTATTTGATATTTCACTTTTGCCACGTACATTTAGCTGCAGCCAAAATATTACTTCTTTTTATTTTAATCAGTATATTAATCTTTAAGGAAATTCTGAAAGTGTAAGACCCTTAACATAAAGATGCTAAAGCTTATGCAAATACAGTTCACCTCTTCTGGAATCATAAAAGAAGTGATATGATTCACTGTTAAATTCAGTTCTCAGCTTTATATTAACCTCAGGTTTTAAAAAAGAGTCCATTCTTTTAAAATGAATTGTAGCCAATTTAAAACATAATAAAGCTTGTTTTTTAAAATTTTCGGACATAATGATGATATTTTTTAAGAAGTCGCAATAGACCAAATTACGTTTTTGTGTATTATATTTCCTTGCTTAGCGTTTAACCCTAAAACAAGGAAAAGAAAGTCATTTTTCATCGCAGTGGTTATGAAAGTGTCTTATGCTAATAGCCAGTGTTGTCTCGTAAAAACAACAAAAAAAGAATTTTTCAACAAGTTCAAAGTGAGTAGATGAATGTCCAAAATATTTTAACAATTAAGAATCCGGTAGCAACTTTTAAATTGACGGAAAGAGAGTCAGGAAATGCGTATGAAGATATCCGACTAGAACTAAAACAGTACAAAAAATAGATTACATAAAAAGCAAACATTGGAAAGATCTTGCAAGTTAAATAGTTAATGCTGATCTGATGTTTTAGAATGGATTCATATCTGAAGAACAACCTCGTGAGTATCACAAAGGCAAATGTTTGGAATATTAAAAGAGTTACATGATTAAAACGATCTTGATCGCACAGTTGCACAGGTTAATTTTGTCTTCAGTCATGATTTTCTGAAAAAGTATGTGGAGCAAAATGCCCTATTGTGTAGCATTGAGGAACCAATATGCCTGATAAAGATCCAGCCCTTCTAGTGGTTGAATTTAAATATTACGTTGTCTAAGCCCTAGATTTACAAGACACCTTGAGAAGGACGAAGAACAATTATGCAATCTAGCAATTGATGCTACTTATGAAAAATGAATCAAAGTGAGTGGAGCAGCAAACCAGGAGCAGCAGATCAGGAGAAGCTGGTATATCTATTCAACCAGATTTAGAAAAAAAACACAGTTTCACAAAACTGGCCACAGAAATAATCGTCAAACTTCCCAAGGGGACCTTTTAGATTCCAACAATTGGAAAGGTATACTCTTACCTTCCATGGCTAGCAAGGTATTTAGCAGAATTTTGCTGAAATATCTACTATCAGCAGCAGCAAAAACCTGTAGGATTTGGGGACGTAAGATCGTGTAGTGAACAAATTTGTTTTTGGAAAAGGTGGATGAAAAACGTTTGAAATGCCAATGACATACCAGGAAAAATAATCATCATTAGCAAATTATGTACAACAACCCTTTGTGTGGAGCTGGAATGAAGTGGGACACAGAACTAACCGTTGTCTGTCTTTAACTGTTAGCTAGATTGGCTGTATGCGCATCCTCTAAGACAGTTGTAGAACGGACTGGACTCTTCAATCGCTTTTTGTGTACATGGATGTCTGTGGACTAAAAGAAACCATTCACTCTTTCAAACTCAGCAACATTAACGACATAAATTGAAAATACAGTTTGTTGTCTGGCTCCTTAAAAACTTATTTTATTGATCCTGCCTTGCAACAGAATTTTGCATCTTTGAAATCTCTGTGATTAGTAAATAACCCTTTAGCTTCTCCCAGCTCATCATGATGTTTAATACAGCCCTTTCACATAGTACAAACCAGTCTGCAAGAAGTTATGGAAAGGGAAGGGTAAACAATATCTCTTTAAATTTTCTCATCTTGGTTCAAAAGGTCCATGGATGGTTCCAGTCTTTCAATGCTTTTTAATAACTAGTTTTGAATTCCTGTGAAAAAGAACCCAATTTAAAAAGATCGTCTTTCAAATGAAGGTATTGATTGTGAGGCAAAAGAGAAAGTCCACAAAAGAGCCAGTGGCGATAAAAGAAATGGCATAAAAGGGGGTGTGACAAAATAGGAAGTGCTGTTATCGAAAAAGATATAACATGAAGTTCGACAAAGTAGGGGGTGTTATTACTGGAAACTCGACGTCAAGTAGATTAAAGTAAACTATAATCCCTTGATATGGAAAGTACATGTTTGAAAATCTAAGACGTTTTACCAGAAAGCCATTTATTACACATTTATCGGTACAATAAAAACGCTCAGAGTAGTTCTGCAGTGGTGATCTCATTACCTTCGTGCCTTGCAAGTAACGTTATTATAGCTGTGTTCACATCTTCCGATGGTTTTTGCCGGCCGCGGTAGTGGAACCCCGGTACCCATTTATAGCATGATTGCTTATTTCAACCCATGCTCTTGTTGTATGCCGGCAAAGAAACGTCATATTGATGGATAGGGATACTCGGAATTCAGCTGGACTGCACGATGCCATCCTTCAATAACGCTTTTTGTTCGTGGAATTCACATCACCGTTTGAGCGCGAAGATACCAAAAGGCGTTTGGGAATGTGGATTTTCTTCTGCCACGTCTTCTATTTGGCTTACCAATGCACTTATCTAAAATATTTTCCAATGGACGAGATTGATCTGCCATATCGGGGACATCAATTGCTTGCTCAAGACTTTTGAACTCATCCTCCATGGTACCAGGAGGTAAAAATCATAAGCAGCACAATTGCTTTGAGAACGATCTAAAATCTTCATTCAGAATTCGTATCTTTCTCCACAAGGTTTGTGGAAAGCGGAAGAAGTATCCTACTACAAAAGAGGTTGCAAAATTATCACTCAGGGCCTGAACAGTAGTAGCCTGTTCAAAGTCAATGGTGTTGTGACCTGGACGATACTCCTGCTGCTGTATTCAAACAACCGCTGATAGATATTTTAAGTTCCGTTTAGCATACGCGCATGGGAACTGTCATCTGTTGGTGTACTGAAGACAAATCAAACAAATGAATAAAAATTCTATTATTCTTAAAGTCTACTGTCTGCCTGTTGTTTGCCAATGTAACAAATATGTTGACACAAGTCGTTTTTATTTCCATCAGGAACAGAATAGTGGACATTACAGTATTGATATACGTCTTTTGTTTCATCACCCTGCAGTTGCTTCACTTTGATAAACTTAAATTCGTTCTATAAATTAGAAGTAAAACTGCAGTTTCGTTTCTTTGACAAGTCAAGAATTGCACTTAAAAATTGAGAAAATGTTGTATTGAAATCATTGCACTGAATAAGGTACGTAGATGTTCAAATCTAAGACTCAAAGTGTTGCAAAAAGAAAGCAATTGCATATTTCGCGCCAGTGTTCTCAATTTGTAAGTATTTTGCATGGCATCACTGCATAGACACATTCCGTTGAAGACTACAATCCCGCGGTTATGTACAGTACTGGTATACATGTTAAGACGTATCTGATAATGACAGGATTATAGTTTTTGAAAATTGATTTATGACTGGTCAGTGTTGAAGAATATATAGTTTTCATCAAAATGGCACCAAACTACCATTTTCATGAAAATGACAGGGCAGCCAGAAAATTAAAAAATAATGAGACTTTCACGTTAAACATGGGAAATATGGTCACCCTATGAGTAAGATTTGTTTTATCATCTCTTGGACCTTGTGATTTACTATGGGTAAACTTTGTGACATGCATGTCTCAATTCAAAGACGTAGATCGCTACAACTAAATGGGGTCTCTTATGTAAGTGAATGGAATAGCTGGTAACGAGGAACGTAAGTCATTGAGGCTTGGGAATAGAGTGGATACTTTCTTCGGTTTTACATGCAGTCTAGTTCTGTTAGTAGTCTTTAGCCAATTTGTTTGTACACTAAACACTATGCTTAACTATTTCGGTCTTCTTTACCTTATCATTTTTAACGGTGGGTCAATTCTTGTTTGGATCACTCCTCAAATATCAACTTTGAAACTCCAAAACAAGAAGTGTTGCAGTTACTTAATAAAATCTACATGATAAATAAATATTTTTTTTTGTTGTCTTTGTACCCTCATCAACTTCAACTATTCCTTTTCCCAATGAGTAGAGTACAATAAGAAGAGAGTTGATTTTGCAAGTTATTGATTTTTTAAAAACCAAAGCATTTATTGTACAGAGTACACACGATTGACCACTCCAGCTTTGTGTAGAAAGAAACCAAGGACTCATTTTCCAGTTACACTGTAAGATGGCTGAGTTTTATCAAAACTATGATATCGCAGCACTTCAAGTGGGAGATATTTTCTCTTTGATTCTAAAATGTAGGCGTTAAAAGGGGTGCTCAATTTTTGCCAACTTTCCTTACAAATTTTGCTCAGCCTTTTTCAGTACACGGGAGAAACGGCTGTGCCAGCTTTTTCATTTCGACACAAGTTTTGATGTTAATTTGCGTCTCAGGTGTTAATTGCCCTGAAGTCGTGAACTGTAATTCCGCATCCACCTTGTTGTTCTAGAATTAGATTCTTTGTCTAACCTTGCAGTGCTGCATCTGCTCTTTTTTTTCATTGAAAAGAAGACTCGTAAGCATTAGTGAAACAATTGCCCAAAATAAACCACTGGTGACCTGCAGGGGAAAGTAGTAAATAAAAAAGAACTATATTACTTAAATGTATCAATCAGGAAGACAGTGTACGGAAATTTACTAGAAGAGAGAAACACAATGAAGGACTAAAAAGTGTGAAGGAAGAGTGTGAAAAGTTGATAAAGATTTGAATAGATGCGCGAAGAAAAAGTTGGGCCATGGAAAAATTTGGACATATTGTTAAAAAAAGTGGTGGTGGAATAAAGACCTACAGAAAGTGGTCGAAGAGGAAAAGGGAGTGAGGATAGAACAACAGATATATCAAACTCGAGATAAGAGGGGAAAAAACTAACCGTGATGAAAAACAAATCCTGCTAAAAGGAAACCCAGAGAAAGAAACTAGCGATGAGGTACACAAAAAAACCGGAAAAACGATAAAATAAGAATAAAAAAGAGGCAGAACTCGAAGAGAAAAGCATAACTTTGCTCTTCAAATGTGATAAAAATGGGGATTTACCTTGACGTCTGAGGGGGAAAACAATACGCGTTAAATACTGTCTTTAACTAGTGAATGAACAAAATCCTTTGATCCAGAACTATTGATGCCAATTTCTATCACAGAAAAAAAGCCAGAACCAAAAAAGAAGGAAGACATAAGAGCAACAATCAAGAAAATAAAAAAGGTAAGTCACTAAGGCCAGATGAGATTACTTCGGGCCTGATTAAAACTCCAGCAGAAGTGTGGAGTAGATGTGTACACAACTGTGGACCACACAAAGGTGTCAAATTTTTAAGACACAGTTTGAAGCTTCTCAAGAAAGTTATACGCAAAAGGACGAAAAAACTGTTGTACAAGATTGCCTCAATGGAGAAATATCTTTGGTCTGATAGCAAAAAAATACATTATACCTTAACGAGTAACTAAATGTTTGTACCCTTATGTCGACTGTGTTGCCGTTACGGAAGACTGCAAGATTATAAGCACAATATGTTTAAAGAATTAAGATTTGATAATGCTCATAAATGCCGAATATCATGTAATCAACTTCTATTTTCTGTCATCCTAATATCTATAATTTTTCATCTCAGTAAAATATGGGCTCACTAGATGAAACAGCTGTAAAAGGCCTTCCAAATAGTGAAGCAGACATAATCTGGCCAAAAACATGTCTCATTTATCAATTCCCCAAAATACCCCTTCTCAACTTCACGAGTCACAACAAAGGAAGGATGTACCATCAATAGCCCAAAAAACAATGACTCGATTTCCATTCTGCCATCTGACAAAAACTGATTACATCTAAAATTCCCATAAAAACTTCTAGAATGAAGCAGATGCCGCAATTAAGCGTTACCCAATCAACTAAGTCAAGAACTAACCAAGCAATATATTAAATGTATTACACAAAAAAGGATTTTTGTTTATAATTTCTCAAAGATGTGAAGTTACCATATTTTTATAGATTACCACAAAAATTCAAGCCTAATGTACCGATGTGTTCAATCGTAGCTTACTCTGCTAGTACTCTTTATTTAGTTTCATCTTAAAGGTGAATTTCTATGTCCGTCCATGAAAACGAAATCACACTGCAACAGTAGTAATGATTTTGTAGTAGTAAATAATCCAGACAGATGAAATTATGATGTCCTTTGACGTCACATCACTAAACACAAGTATTTTCATAGATGACACGTTACCTATTGTTGACAATCTGCTTGAACATGACGGTTTATTTCCATCAAGAACTGTATTCAACCTTTCAGATAAAATAAACCTACTAGAAGCACTTCTTACCAACACATGATTCTTTTTCAACAATAGTGTACACTGAAACAAACGATCCGGCCTTGAAAGCTTCTACATCCTCTGTGATTATTAATTTTATTATTATTAAATTAATGTTTATACAGGATACAATACATATATGCAAAATATACATATAAACACATCAGTATTTTACATATACTGTAAAAATTGCTATCAATGTGGTCCTGTTTTGACACATTAGTAAACAAAAAGGAAAAAGGAAAAACATTATGAGAACAGGAAGCCAAAAAGCTGCTTTTGGGCTGATCTAAGACTATTAGCATATAGTAAGACACTGAAAATGCTGAAAAATGACCCTAAATTGAATAGTGGAAACTTAGAGGAACTAATCACTAAAATCTAAAAACCTAAAAATTCAAAGGTGCTATTTGAAATCATTTTATTTAAAAATCATGCCTAATTTCTTAGTAAAATCTTCTTAGGACGTTTTATTGAAAAGTTATTATTTCTTGTAACTCGAACGTGCGTGTTAACTTGAAAGTAGTTTCTGAACGGGCCTCACACGTTTCCAGTAATACATTTACGGACAGTGCTGCAGGCTTGCTTCTTCATTCTTCCATACGTTGATGTCACTCGTTTTGATGAATTTTTGTCTTATATCAACTTAGATACACGATAGTCGATTGAGGCTAGGTTCGCCTTCTGTGTATCGGTGAGTCGTATCCTGATGGTGCAGCAGTATGTTATAATTGGGATGATCATAGAGTTAAAAATCGTCTGGTCCACATCATATGTCAAGGGCTGTCGAATTTTTGCGAGGAGTCGTAATCTCTTTTCGAAATCTCCTTGAATATTCACTGTAGCATCAAGGGTATTTCCAAGGTATTCGTACGTTGTTGTTCGGTTGATGGAAACGTTTTTAAATACGATCTCTAGCGGTTTCTCCGTTTCCGAAATTCTTTTAGCTGTCCCAAATAACATCACCTCTGTTTTCCCCTTCTTTAAATTTATGACTAATTCAGACTCATCGAGGATTGGTCGAAATCTTTTCGGATTCTTCATTTAGTATATCTTCTATGGATTTGATGTTACGATTTGCAAAATATATGACATCATCGTCTGCATCAGGATTCTCGACGGTTTAAGGACATCAGCAAAGTCATTAAAGTATATCATAAACAGCAAAGCACCAAGGATCGATTCATGGGGAACTCCGGAAAACACAGATTGTGAAGCTGATTGTGAGTTTCCGATATGGACTATTTGCGTGCGGTGAAATAGGTAGCTGTTAAACCATGTAAATTCCTAAAATATTCATACCAGCATTTAAAGGCACCTAATTATCAACAACCGACTAAGGGCTAACTGTCTGGGAAAGATGTGTTGACTATCTCTTTGTGATTGTCTATTGCAAAGAGATGGATCACCAACAAGGCTTTATTAACCACATCAACTAGTTACTTTATAACTGACTTACTGGGTCTAGGTGATTACTCAGACCCTTTTGAATCTTGACTTGATTCTTGTTTTGCATTCATTGCTACAGGGAATTCGTCTACTGTAAATCCAGAAAATTCAACAAGCTGTGTAATGTAATTTCGGTACAGGGGTCCAATGAAATTGCGGCCGTATTTAGGATCACATATAAGGGATCACTTGCCAGTTTTTCTTGACTGCGAAAGCAGAATCAACAGACACTAAACCTCCTTTCTCTGACTTTGAGTGATACTGGAGAAAAGTAGCCGTATAGGTCTTTCTTATTTGGATTGTTGCGCTATGATACATACCCAGTACTGTTCTCGATATACTTGTAAATGTCCCATCAAGCTTATTTACTAATTTCTTTGTCAGAGTTCAGGTTAAGGAGTCACAAAAGAAAACCGGTTCCACAGTTGCACAGAAGTATTATTTTTGAGGCTTGTAGGTAGGTTTGATTTCCAAAGACTTGTTAAACTACATAAAGCTTACCATACTTTTGCTTTTCGAACATCAATGTCTTTTTTTGTCAGTTTGATTTTGTTTCTCAGGCTGACAAAGTTATTTATATGTTTGGTCATATTGCCATAAAGTGAAGGAATGTCATCATCGAGGTTGAACGTCATGGATTCTGTATATTTCGCATTGATATAGAAGCATACCGCTTTAGCAGCATTTTCGATTTTATGTAGAGGTTTCGTTTCGTTTGCTATGTTAGCTGCCATAATATAAAAATCGTCTGCATAATTTACATCAGTAAACTCTACAGCTGGATAACGTCTTTTTGTACAATCCGTGAGGTTATACCAAGTTCGTACATAGCATCAGTTGAAGTTCATAAAACATAGACCAGGACTATGATGAAAAGATGTATAGCAGGTGTGTCTCCTAATAGAACATCAGCAATAATTTTGAAAAACGAACCATCTGCATCTGAAGAGTAATCCATAGAACATATATTTCTGTATAGCATCGTTATCGCCAGGGTAGTGGGGAAGTACTTCATGGTAACAGCCTGAGGAGAAGTAAGATGACTCCTCCCCACCACAGTCTGGGAGAGACATCATGAGAGGCTGGTGTCGAGTACTCCCTTAGCCTCCTAAATCTAAGTTTGCGTCTGTTCTGGCATCCAGCGGCAGCTTAGTAACAGCACCTCTGCGTCTGCCAACATTTAGCTGCAAGTGCTATTTTGAAACTTTCCATGGAACTAATCCCCTGTGGACAGTAACTGGACCACGTATACCTTTATGAAATGAATTCAAATCAAAGAAGATTAGTAAACGGCGTAAATGGGTCCTTGTCTGGCAATATGCAAAAGACAGACGTCTCGCCCGGTCATGGAAGTAATGGAGTGTAGGTTACACATGATTGTAAGACTGCAACTGTAAACATAGAGAAACAGAAGCTGAAGAAATGTATCACCAAAATTGCAACATTCAATGTCTGAACATTATTTCAAAAAGGCAATAAGGATAATGCTCTACAAGAAGCGAATGGATTAAATCTGTCCATTCTGGAATATCTGAAATGAGAAGGAACAACAAAAGACAAGTGGACCGTCATCTATTCAGGAAATGATAAACACAGTAATGGAGTCGGGGTACTGCTGGGTGAGAAAACTAATCTCATAGGATACTGGGGAATCTCAGACAGAGTCGTACTCGTTAAAATCAAGGAGCCCAAATTTTGCCTCAGCTTGATACAAGTATATGCTCCCACCTCTGATGCAACTGATCAAGATAAAGAACAGTTCTACGATGAGATGAACTTAGCGATCAAGAGGTGCAAAGGAAACGAAGTCAAGATCATCATGGGTGACTTCAATGCCAACGTCGGGAATGAAGCTGATTGGAAAATTGTCGGGAAGGTCAGGCTCGGTTTCAGAAACGACGGAGGAGATATACTTGTAGAATGCTGCAATGAACAGGGATTATGTGTATTAAATACGTGGTTTCAACAACCAGAAAATATACTGTGGACATGGAAAAGCCCCGACGGTGTGACTCAAAATCAGATTGATTATATCCTGGTACTTCAACGATTTCGAACATCAGTGATCAATGTTAAGACCTATCGAGGTGCAAACTGCGACAGCGATCATGTACCAGTGGTAGCAAAATTTCGGCTAAAGTTAAAGAAGAACTCAAAGACAAACAGAACTCCAAAACTACAACTAGAAAACTGCAAGAACATAGAAATCAGAACACTCATGAAGACAAAAGTAACTGAAAGAATGAAGTCGCACTATCCAGTCCAGAATCAAAACAACAAAACACCAGAAGAAGACTTTGTTAAAATAAAGAATATAATTTTAGATACAGCAAACGAAATTCTCCAAAAATGCGAAAGGAAGCCACACAAAAGCTGGGTGCATCAAGAAATTTTAGATCTGATGGAAGAAAAGAGAAAAGCTAACCAGGACTCCAGGAAATACGATATCTTGAATAAGGAAGTGAAGAGGCTCTGTAATGTAGCACACAAAAAACACCTGAATAAAATCTGCCAGGACGTAGAAAAGTTCCACAACATTTCACCAAAAGAGGCACATGAACAAATGAAAGCAATCACTGGAAAATTCAAAACCGGAAACAAAACAGGGTGCTTAAAAGATAAAAACATATAGAGGTATTTTGATAGAAGAACAAGAAATGTTAAAACGATTGCATGAATACATATAAGAGCTGTATGACGACCCCGAGCGACCAGAAACATCTTTCACTTTCTCGGAACCAGAGTCAGAACCGGGAATATTGAAAAGCGAAATAGAAAATACCATGAAAAATATGAAAGCAAACAAACCAGTTGGTGTTGACCACACCCCCCTCGAAATTCTGCTGGCATTAGATGAACTGGGCCAAGACTACCCACAACAACTTTTCAATAAGATCTACTACACTGGAATCATTCCTGGAGATAAGATGAAATCTATATTCATCGCAACGCCAAAGAAACCAGGCACAATGGAATGTGAAATACACAGGACAATAAGTCTAAGGAGTCACTGCATCAAGCTTTTACTAAAGGTATTCATGCAAAGAAACAAGAGGAGAATACATGACCAAATAGCAGAAGAACAATACGGATTCATGCCAGATCATGGGGCGAGGAATGCAATTTTTGTTTTGAAAAACATTGTAGAAGGATCTATAGAAGTACAAAAAGATCTATACCTTTTATTGATTACAATAAAGCATTCGACCGAGTTCGACACTACGAAATTCTCCACATACTCAATGAAATCAATGCAGATGATAAAGATTTAAGAATCATCCAAAACTTGTATTACGACCAATGTGCGGTAATTCGAGTCGGTGAATGTGTAATCAAGAAAGACGTGCGACAGGGATGTGTACTATCACCAGACCTCTTCTCGTTATATGGTGAAACGATATTGAGGGATCTGATTGGAGAACCAGGGGTCAATGTTGGAGGAACAAATATCAACAACGTTCGTTTGTCTGATGATACTGTCTTAATTTTAGACTCGGAAGAAAGGTTACAAAATCTTGTGAATGTCACAAACATCAGCAGTCTCAAAAAAGATATGGAATTGAATGTCAAAAAGACAGAATGCATGGTTATTACTAAGAAAAAAGAAGACGAAATTCCAATCTGTAATATTTTGGTGAATGGAGAATAACTTAAGCAGTAAAGACGTTCAAATACCTTGGAACAAGGATATTGTGGAACGAGGACGGCCAAGAGAAAAAAAATACGAACAGCGCAAGCTAAAGCGACATTTGACAAACCAAGAACAATTCTGACCAACAAGAATTAGCTTCGAAACCCGCTTCAGAGTACTGAAATGTTACGTCTGCTCAGTATTCACCTAGAACTGTGAAGCATGGACGACAAGTGCAGCAATGGCAAAAAAGATCAACGCTTCTAAAATGTGGGTATTCAGAAGAATGCAGCGAATACCATGGACTACAAAACAACAAACGAAGCAGTCCTGAGACAGGTTAAGCAGGAAAGATATCTCTTAAAAACATCAGAGGTAGACAGGCTAGATTCCTGGGCCATATAATGCGAAAAGGAAAACTCGAATACCTGTCTTTAACCTGTAAAATTGATGGTAAAAGAGCAAGAGGAAGACAAAGAAGGAAATACCTGCAGCAACTAACAAGATTCTAATGCATTAATACAGGCCACATACAATCGATCAAAATAAAAAGAATTTATCAAAAAGGCCGCCGATGGCTGGAATCGCTAAACCAATGAAAGAAGAACATCGTTATCACATGCACTGTCTCGGCAGGTATTATGTATGAAAAGAGAATTTCACTTAGTTTTCCTATTTATTCAGTAAAAAGCATTTGAAAAGTCAATGGACACAATTGCTGTTTAAAAGTTTTTCATTTTGCTTCTTTCCAGTAAGCGCTTATTCGTAAGATACTGTCCCTCGCTTGATCCGCGTGGTCTGGAACCATTTTGATTTCTTTTCAAGAAATTTTCCGATTCAGGTCTCACATGATGAAAGAGCAGTAGATTGCAAACCTTGGGAGCTATATGAGTGGGTGTTACGCCTTTGTGGTAATTTATGGTAACATTTGTCTTTCTTTTAATGGTAAGATACCAAACTTCATTTCAGCATTTAACTGGTTCTTGACTATCCACTGCATTGCACGTAGTTCCTCGTTTTTTTCATACTTTAGGTGGTACATTGTTCATACCACAGGCTTTTGTATGTGGAATCATCTTCAGGACAATCTGGAGGCCATAAACAGAATACTCTAAAATATCATATTCATCATGGAGAAAGGAAAAGAGACACAGCTATCCTTTATTTATTTCCTAGTAGATTTAAAAGCAAATTGCACCATCTCTGTTACCATACAAAGAAAAGCACCTAATACTGAGAAGAAGTTCAAGAAAACATCACACCATCCAAACTTAGTTCGTAATAGTGTCATCAGTGAACTTTCTGGACTCAGAGGAAGCCATAGACGTAAGAGTTCTATAATGTTATGAGTACGTTATGAGTAAGCTTTTTCTGAGCTGCAAACAGGAGAACAGCTATGTAACGTGAGAGTGAATGAAGCGGAATTCCAGAGAAAGGGACGATTGCAGTCATAGAAAGGATCACCTACAAGGTTTCTTTGAGCACATCAACAATCTACACCCAAACATCATATTCACCATAGAGAAAGAAGAAGAAAAAGAAATACCGATCCTGGATCTCCAAGTAAAGAGCCAAACAGATTGCAGAATTTCTGTTACCATCTACAGGAAACCAACTCACACTGACCAGTACCTCAATAATGCATTACACAATCCAGCCTCAGCTCACAATAGTGTCATTACCCCTCTGTTTGGAAGAGAAAGAAGCATTATTTCCAGCCCATATAACGTTAGAAAGAAGTAAGACACACTCTTAGAAGGTTCTCTTATGCAATGGATACCTTGCTAAGGACGTCCAGAGAGCATTGCACAGAACCACTGGACGTTATCATGAAGATTATAAGGAGCTTCTGAAACGTATAAGTTTGCCTTACATGAAGAACATCAGTGAGCACCTCAGACGAACTCTTCGAAAACACAATATTCAATGTTCCTTCTTCGCTACATCCACCTACATCCACAAGATTCTGTCAAAACCAAAGGACCCAGTCCTACTTGAAGAGAGGAACAAACAAAAAAGTGACATCAAATTCATGAATTAGACGAACACTGCTGGGCCCAAGATCACACCTTTGACGGGTAAGATAAAAGGACTGTGGACAAGGAAATCAAGACAACAAGAAAAATAAAAGAAACAATCCATTTCCCACAGCACAGAGTTTACATCAACAATATATCCTGCACCCTTCCAAAAAGATGGCTTCTAGCACTAAAGAAATAAACACAACAAACACAAGATAGGTATTTTGCCACTCCACAAAACAACTCGATCCCTGTCTACAAGTAGGTCCGCACTACCAAGGTATTAAATAGTCGTACCTAGTCATTTCAGGAGCCTGACGATGAGAGATGTATTTCTCGAAACGTAGCTCAGAAAAAGTTTATGACTCATGACATGATAACTTCAGTATCCAATATTCCTTACTCACAATAAACACAACATTTGGCGCCACTTCCTCAAACAACGGAATCCCTGTCATCACGGAAGCCCCTTATGTTGACGTATAAAAGAGCGGAACTAACTAACTATACTAACATTAGTAGCCTGGTGATTGGGAGGGGTATCTCTTAAAACGTGGGTCAGAAAAACCTTGAGGTTCGTGATGTAATAAAGACCCAATATCCAAGACAATTCCTTTAACAATGGACAAGGAGAACGTTTTGTTACCGTCGATATTTTAGCCATGTATGTATGAATATTTGAATAAAAGCATTGTTGAGATATCAACAAAGGCATTGGTGGAGCTTCGGCGAGGATTAACGAAAAGGAGAACCTTAATAGAAGCACTATAAAAGCACTCTTTTCAATTACTACTACCACCTGTTCTGTGCAGGTTCACTGACCCTTGCAATAGAGTTGACCATGATCGATGGAGAGATAACACAGTTTTGTTCAGTCGCTCACTAGGGCTCGTGGTATCAGGTATAGATGGATTTTTTAAATAAATGACAGGAGGCATAAAATCAATTCTTCAAATTGTGTAGCAGACATTTTAAAGGCTTTGCAGAACTAAAATGATAAAATAGTATCAAGCCTTTAGCCAACACATTTTACAAGAGATTTGATCATTCTTGAAAGAGTTTCCTTTATCCGAAATTTCCCTTTCCTGGGTTAAAAATATTTTTTTATGCTTCTTACTAAAAGAAATGAATAAGAGTAAGTTTTTGCCTTTGTAGCAAAAGCCATCGGATAATGACACCATTTTTTTTTTCAAAACGACGGGATAAAGGGGAAAACGTTGTTCAATGGAAATCCATTTTTTCCGAACGCAAAATGCAGTTTTTATGGAAATAAGCCTTTCTTCTTCATAATTAATCGATGAAGAAAATGAAGAGGTTGAAAAAAAGTGTTGGATAGTATTATCGTAATTATACCTACGCTGACAATTGTCGCATTAAAGTGGAAATTAGCCAATACATACATTACGAGAGAAGTAAATTAATAATAGGAAACGAAAAATACTATGATTGCACATGCCACATGATGTTAATAACTATTTTGAAAAGAAGCGTCCCATGGTCTGTAGAAAACAACCACACTACCGTAAACAATGACAGACAGGTGATTATTTGTGATAGTCTATTTCCGAAACGGAAATTGGGCTTTAATGAAAAAATTATAAATTTTTGTTAACCTTTTGAATACGTGTATTACCCTAAATGTAATTTAGCTTCGATTATTTCTATTAAAAAAATTTCTTTCGTCATAATTATCCATTGTTTGTTTTCTTAATTCAAGCTAAGTGTTGTTGAAATTCTTATGGCAGACATCACGTGCACAACTTAAACAATTGTTTGCTAAAGGAAATAAAACAGTTTTCTCTTCACAGAAAAGTGGATATTGCTTGCGTCTACACCCCTAAAATATATGTGACAGGAAAGGTAATCGTGCTCGGCGTTAGGGTTGACAAATGCAAAAAATATTTTCCTTACCATTAAGTTCAGTAAGATATTTGAAATTCTTCCGTAAAGCAAGACGATCTTTATTATTATTAATCAAAGACTGATGCTTAACTTTGCTTCTTAAGGGGGTTTTGTAACGTAAAAATAAAATCCAACTTCACATTGTAGGTAGCATTTTTTTAACGTCATTCCCCCCAGGAATTGGGGCTCAGACGGTGCGCTTCAGAGGGAGTTTGATTTGGCAGTGATGAATTTCTTGGTCGGATGCCCTTCCTGACGCCAACCAATGGCTCTTTTTCTTTGCAAGGTTCCAAATTCTCCTCGCCAGCTCGGGGAATCGAACCCGGAACCCTTGATTACTGTGCAGTTGCACTAACCATTAAGCCACGGCTCCTCGCATTGTATCTAGCATTCAAGTCACAAAATACTTATTAACCAAGAGTTCTATTTCCTTATCTACCAAAGTTTATAAACGCAAAGAATTTGTTTGATGGTTAAACCATAACCATGAATGTATTCCCATTACATTTCAGCAGCATTATGTCAAAGGGAATGGGATAACCAGAAAAATCTTCTTTGTGTTTGGACTGGGGGTGCTTTTCAGTTGACGCATTCCTTGAACTCTGTAGTTCAGGCACTACTCTGTCACACATAGACTCTTTGTATCTTTTTTATTCCTTTGAATTTGATAACATAAATTATTTTTCTTTTCCCAGCTCAAAATTCTTCAACATTACTTTAACCGTGTATCCCTTGAATGAATGACAAACTAGCCGCAAAATATCATAAATATAGGTTTCATATAACAAACTTTTATCAAAAAACTTCCAATTACTTGTTAGTTTTTTATTCTAATTACCAATCTCTTAGCTGTTCATGAAATATTCAACAGCATTCACCCGCACAATACTTCACAAGAGACGATTTTGTTTCTCCTTTTGGCTCTCCTCAAAACCAATCTTGCTTATTGTTCTCGACCATAAAAGTAATATAGTTGCCATGTTTTCCCCCCGGATATTTAGCCTGGTCTTTGCGCTTTCCCCCTTTACTGAGTACTTACAATTTTGAGGCACTCAACAACACCCCTGCTTAAGTTTGTGTATGTGCCTGCGGCACAAATAATATTCACCTCACATACTATAAAAGATCACGTCAAGGCTAGCTGTCATTTAATAATTCATGATAAATTCCAGCTGCATAAAAATATACAGGGAATTTCCCTTTCGCAGAAATGGCATTTGAATGGGTGCACAACGTAAATACAACAACAAATAAAACAAGGCCTGTTTCTTCCGTCTTTGCGCCAAATTCCAAAATACACAGCTATTCTCCTGAGAATTGGGTTATAAAAGACATACAATACGGACGAGATTGTGAGAAAAAACGAGTGAAATCCCCACAGAAGTCAGTCGCAGTAAACTTTACCTACTTTGAAGTAAAGGGCGACACACAAAAAATGTCCTGGAACATCACAGGATACAGAAAAAACCAGTTTGGAAACCTATGCGGATTATGAGATTCTTGAAATAGGGGTAAAATGAAAAGGTAAATTTTTCCTTGGTTATGTGATGAACGTGCTTTCTCTTTTAAATCTATTAACATATCTTATAACGGTAGGTTAAAGAACTTCATCAAAGTTCTTCACTGAAAAGGGCTAAGGATTCACACGATGGACACACATTGCAATGCAAATAAACCGGCATTTTACACTGTGGGCAGTGAAGCCTCTTTGGCCACTATTTACCAATTCGGTATTCGGCGAAAAGTAGCCAGAGCATTAACTTTGGTTACCCTCAATAAGATGTATTTAATAATCCCCATTGCGCCGGATCAGAAAAGAGTTATCACTTTTAAATGGCTGCAAAAAAAAGCAAACATCGACACGTATGGTCAAGCCTTAATATTTTAAGAAATTACACAATGATATTACTTTCCCTCTGTATATCAAGGCAGGATTGTAGATTAAGTTCTGAGGAATTGTTTTCGATTCATAAGTATGATTTAGTGCATATCAACTTTTCTGGGCTTTAGAGCAAAAACGGAAATTTTATGTAGGGTTTGAAATGTTCTTCTTTTATAAGTAGATTTGACACACACTACACTTGTCCTCTTCCGTGGTACCTTGCAAAATTCACAGTAAATTTAAACTTAAAAACAACTTTAATGATGCCCAACGAATGTATTCGGTGTATACAAGGGCAGAAACCGGGAGTAATGGGTTTATTTCAAACAGCCTGCAAAAAAGGTTTTCCGTACCTAACGACGCTGGGCAATCGCTATGCTACATAAGAAAGGACAAGAATTATGACACAGTTTATATCCAGTTCCTTGTTACGGCTTCCAGTTGGAACGTGGAAAAAATTATTGTGGGCATTAACTGTTAATTTTTGTTTAGTTCCCAAAACTGGATAGGTTTGAATTTTCGTCAATTTTTATTAAAGGAAGGGGTCGGTCGGGGTTGACTTTGGTAGCGGCAGCAGTACTTGCAGGTTCCGGTTTTTTTATATTAAAGGAAAGGTTTTTTTGCCCAGCATTGAAACTCTTAGCAAAACAGGTTTTAATTTTTTGCGCATGAGCATTAAAATCACTGAAACCTGTTCAAAAATCCCGAACAGGAATAACAAAAATGTGACAATTTTGAAACAGTTAATTAAAAAAAATAATTCTCCACACCGCCTATTTCTTTTGGTTAAATATAAGCATCACAACCATCATCAAATGCCTTCTGAAGTTTCACCATTATTACGTTATACCAAGTGTACCACGTGGCCAAACGCGTAAAGCAACGATATTCAGAGGATCTGAAATGTTTTCCCTGCAAAATGGTGCGTGAGGGTGCGATCCTTTTCGTCGTCCATTGCTTGAGTTTCATTACCATTATCTCTCTCTATGCAAAATCATTTGATGACTGGGTTTTATCACCTGTAGGTGGCGCTGCAGGTGGCTTCACAATAAACAAAAACAACAAAAACAAAACAAACCAGCATCCAAATGAAGCAATGGTGGATAATGGTGGTGGGCCACTGTAACCTTCCAATGTTTAGGGCTTAATCATGTTGTCATCTGAGCCATCTGGCGTGATCCAGCAACATGTTTTCTTAAAACATTTGTATCTCTATCCGTCACAATCTTTCGATATACCTCGCCAATCCAATGTATCGCAATAGTTCTTCGTTCCTTGTCTGAAAACGCTCTAATCCTGGCCCTTTTTCGATATGCTTTTCATCCTCAAACAGGCCATTTACAAACAGCCTCTTGAAAAGGAAGGCTTGATCGAATAATCCACTCAACCCATTCTGCAGACATCAAGTGTTGATCCAAGCATTTTCCAGCCAATGTACATCTACATCACCATCATCTGCTTTAATTTTGTTTGCCCTTACCCTTTTCCTCTGTCACTGGAAAATGACTGCAATACAAAGGCCATCTCTTACGGGGGTGGATGCAATTTGCAATGTAGATTGAAGCCTTTCTAAGCCACTGCCAAGGTTCCTCGCCAACACTTTATGATAACGGTTTTCTTTCTTCAGAATTTCGACTTCATATGTGGTTTTGCGATCAATCGCAAATAAAAGTGGTACAGTACTTGATCCACATTATAGCGTTTCCCTGGCAAACATCTTCATCATGTTCTGTCACAATTCGCGCTGTTTGATCCTCAATGTCCAATGTCATTTCATGAGCTCAGTATCATTTTCATATTGTTCACACGTATTTTACGCTGTACTCGGAGGATCTTTATTCTGTATCGCCGTATAAAAGCCACAATTGCAAATTTGATTTTCGTTTGCATGTGTATAGAGCCAAGAAAAAAGATCATTCTTTTTCTACGCCTTTGAACCACTTTATCATGCAGGAGTACAAAAACTGTTGTGAAACGTGGAATTTTAAATGAAAATGAACTTATCGACCTTCTCAGGTTTAAAAAAAATCCAGTATTGAACTTTCTTAACTTTTTGAGCAGTCGGGCACTACCTTCTTAAAAATAACTTTCTTATAAAAAAAGTGTATTGGTGATTAAAATCGGAAACAATAAAAAAAAGAAGCTCGTAATAGTTTCAATATGGAATTCCTCTGGCGCTCTTAAACATCGGTTTCAAAATAAAAACACGTTTAAAATCGGCAGCCATCGATAAATAATAAATGAAACGGCTAAAAACAAATGAAAAAATCTTTCTGAGGTAATTTCATTCTTTGTAAGTCATTACAAAGGTACAGATATTTTGAATCAAGTAACATCTTTATTCAGGAGCAAGATAAGTTGTATTTCGATAAAGAGATTTACACAATTCCTTTCTGACACTTATGAAAATCCTATGTACAAAAAATATGTGTAGCCACTAATTACATAAAATTTTAACCGAGAGGACAAGAAAAAAGCAAAAGGGGATCAGGTAGACGGGGAAAGGAAAATAGGGAGTGATGAAAGGAAAGTATGGGGATGGGGAAAGGAAAATAGGGAGTGATGAAAGGAAAGTAGGGTGATGGGGAAAGGGGAATAGGGAGATGGGAAAAGGGAAAGGGCGAGGGGAAAAGGGGAAGGGCGAGGGGAAAAGGGGAAGGGCGAGGGGAAAAGGGAAAGGGCGAGGGGAAAAGAGGAAGGGCGAGGGGAAAAGGGAACGGGCGAGGGGAAAAGGGAACGGGCAAAGGAGAAAGGGAATGGCTGAAGGGGAATGGGCGAAGGGGAATAGGCGAAGGGGAATAGGCGAAGGGGAATGAGCGAAGGGAAAAGGGCGAAAAGGGCGAAGAAGAAAAAGCATAATGGGAAAGGGGAGTATAGGGAAAAGGNGGAAGGGGAAGGGGGGGAGGGGAGGAGGGGGGGGGGAAGAGGGGAAGGGGAAGGGGGGAAGGGAAAAGGGCGAAAAGGAAAGGGGGAAGGGGAAGGAGGGAAGGGGGAGGGGAAAGGGGCGAAGAAGAAAAAGCATAATGGGAAAGGGGAGTATAGGGAAAAGGGGAAGGGCAAAGGGAAATGGGCGAAGGGCAAAGGGAAATGGGCGAAGGGCAAAGGGAAATGGGCGAAGGGGAAAGGGGGAAGAGCAAAGGGTGAAGGGTAAAGGGTAAAAGGGTTTTTTCCTGGGTTTTGTATACACAGAGCAATAAAACCCCAAACAAACCAATAGAAGCTACACACACACGTAAAAACCTAATACTGATTGAATTATACATTAAAAATGGCCTCAATTAACCAATATAATTATGTTCTTGCACTTTTAACTTCACACAACACCCTCTCCCCAATACAAAGAAAATTACTGTATTTAGCAAATATATGATTATGGTTAAAGTAACAAAATTGGAAAATAACCATAATTAACGAAACGAGATTATTCCTAGAATATTTGCTACGTCATTGAATACGCACATAACATAAATCTCTTCAGATTTACCTACTGGTGCTCTTTCAACATTACAAATTTATACAACCATGTATTTAATATTTTTATGACAATCTAAATTGCATTTTTGAAATGCAGTTAAAAATTATTGCAAAGTCAGCAAATAGAAAGCACCCAAAACACCATTATGTACCTGATTAACGTTTCAAAGTACATCGTATACAGGAATAATACACCGATACCCGTACCACTTCCATCGATCTGCTCCCACTTATCGATACAATATATCGATATAATTAATAAGGCATTTACCCTATAAACTTTACCAAGTTAACGGGGTGGCATGTTTTGCTTTTATTCCGGGTGGGGAAAAACAAAACAAAAAAATATTTCTTCTCGAAACACAAAAATGCCAGACCAATGAGTATGCAGACATGTTCGAACGAATGTCAGGGAGACATTCAGTTGGGCTTAATAAGCAACAATATACAAGAATAAAATCTGGGGGTTTTTTTTCGTCGTGGACGCTTGTTAGTGGACAAACGAGACCTTTAGCAGTAACATTTCACTAATTTTCATGTGTTTTCAATAGTTATAAAACGTATGCCTGGCAAAAAAACTCCTGGGTTTTTAAATCTCACAATACCAAGTGTACTGTGAGGTGACCAAAACGGAATTTTAAGTTGCATTTACATTTATTGATTTGGGCAGGCAGAAAGATAACGTAAAGTTAGCAGATGTCAGATAATGATAGCAGAAGAAATGGGAAGAACAAGGTAACAGAATACAACAGAACAGTGCAACTGGGCTTGTTACCCTATCTTAATCCAAGTTTCATTTACGGTTAAGTAGATGGAAAATCCCCATATTCGAGAAGGAGAAATGAGAAGGGCCAAAAGAGATAAAAGAACAAGAGGGTGTAACAAACATTTGGGGAACGGTCCTATTTTATAAGTCGTCACACCAAAATTATCATTAATTTTAAACCAAATAACGTGATAGGGTTTTGTATACACATCAGGGTACACGAGATCGGGTAGTGTGGGAGGACCAAGGAGGTAAAGCTAAAATGGTAAGTCACAACAACAAACAAACCCCAAAATGAGAAAAAGTTCTTGATTACTATTTTTTACATGTGTTCACAGATACGATGAATTAGATCAAGCAGTTCAATGTAGCAAAACAGGCAGTAACTTCGGTGATAATCCTCGCGCTTGTGAAAACGTTACTTTTCTGGTTTATAGCGGAGTATCTTTATCGAAGCATCCATTGTTCCATTTATTTACATTCTGAAAAGTAAAGATAGGTTACAAAGAACAATAATTATTTGTATAAAATGGTATTAATCATATGACTCATCAAGCGAAAATACAGAGCGTAAAATTGACCGCAGAAATTAAAAGTAATGAGTAGAGTAATGTTGCAGTAGAGTGGCAAATGAAAAATCAATGACTTATGCTCTGCCTGACAGCAGGTCCTTTAAGTCTGATAAAAAAGTAAGCCTTCCCTACCTACAAAAGAACAAACAGCGATAAAAAATTACTGAGTATTGGAATATGGGGTTGGATTAAAGACTATATTTCTATATGTGTGTTAGAGCCAACACGTCCATTTCCGTAAAAATGATTCTCCAATGGGCCTTTTTAAACACAATTTAATCGTCAATATTCAAACTTCAAAAAGCCTTGATTGGCAAATATTTGTACTCAAAACGGGTTTAAAAGATTTGTTGACCAACTCCTACTGTGCTTGTGGCATTCACCCCATGTTTTTACAGTTATCGAAATGTTAAAAAATTACTGTTANTATCGAAGCATCCATTGTTCCATTTATTTACATTCTGAAAAGTAAAGATAGGTTACAAAGAACAATAATTATTTGTATAAAATGGTATTAATCATATGACTCATCAAGCGAAAATACAGAGCGTAAAATTGACCGCAGAAATTAAAAGTAATGAGTAGAGTAATGTTGCAGTAGAGTGGCAAATGAAAAATCAATGACTTATGCTCTGCCTGACAGCAGGTCCTTTAAGTCTGATAAAAAAGTAAGCCTTCCCTACCAAAAATATTACCACGATACTACTACCACCTACCTACAAAAGAACAAACAGCGATAAAAAATTACTGAGTATTGGAATATGGGGTTGGATTAAAGACTATATTTCTATATGTGTGTTAGAGCCAACACGTCCATTTCCGTAAAAATGATTCTCCAATGGGCCTTTTTAAACACAATTTAATCGTCAATATTCAAACTTCAAAAAGCCTTGATTGGCAAATATTTGTACTCAAAACGGGTTTAAAAGATTTGTTGACCAACTCCTACTGTGCTTGTGGCATTCACCCCATGTTTTTACAGTTGTCGAAATGTTAAAAAATTACTGTTACTGTTACAAACTGTACTTGAAATGTCATCTGGGAAAAGACGGCAGTGTAAGCCACGAAAAAGGTTCAAGGGCAATGTTATGGAGAACCTGAAGCATAAGGAGATTGATGAAGACAACCGGGAGGCATTAACTGCTGATAGTGAGCAATGGAATAGGTTTAATCTTTCAAGGCACTAAGTTGTATGAGGAGACCAGAGTTACTCGTGCTAAACTGAGGTGAATCTGTAGGAAGCATGAATTTTTGCCAGTTGATTTTGGCCTTCTTTGGCATTGTAAAGTCTGTGGTCGGTCTCTGTTGTCTAAGACAGGGCTGGTATAACTTCTGAAGTCTCGTCAGACCACCAGACCTAGAATCATTTCTTTTGTGCCGTTTACTGCTGCTACTTTTGAATGTTCCATTTACGCATATCCATCCTGTTCCCAAATCTGCAAATCGTCTGGTGGGCTCAAGCGACACCGCAGGATTCAAGGAGAAAATATCCCACTGTTACCACCCCGAGAAATCACTTGTAATGCCACGTCTGTCACAAACTGTGCAAGTCGTTTGCAGGTCTAAAGAGCCACTTGAGAAAAAGAAAGAGCAGGCAGAAGAGAGAAATGAAGGAATGGCACTCGTTTGACAAGATGGTGGAATCATGTATGTATGTATGTATGTATGTATGTATGTATGTATGTATGTATGTACGTACGTATGTATGTATATCTATCTATATACATTATTCAGCTAGCACATTGATAACAGTGGTGCTGTTAAGTTTTAGAAAGTAGCAAAGATAAGCAGTCAACTGGGGCCGTTGGGAAACAGTTACTTAATTATTTAAGTAAAATGAATTTTACCCCAGGGTAAATATGTTAACCTCTCCACCCACCCCAAACCACCAAAACCAAACTCGTAAGTAAAAGATTTGCAATTTCTACAAACATTTGTTTAACCTGTATTTTCAAGTAACAAAATACTTTGAACTACTGAANGCAAATATTTGTACTCAAAACGGGTTTAAAAGATTTGTTGACCAACTCCTACTGTGCTTGTGGCATTCACCCCATGTTTTTACAGTTGTCGAAATGTTAAAAAATTACTGTTACTGTTACAAACTGTACTTGAAATGTCATCTGGGAAAAGACGGCAGTGTAAGCCACGAAAAAGGTTCAAGGGCAATGTTATGGAGAACCTGAAGCATAAGGAGATTGATGAAGACAACCGGGAGGCATTAACTGCTGATAGTGAGCAATGGAATAGGTTTAATCTTTCAAGGCACTAAGTTGTATGAGGAGACCAGAGTTACTCGTGCTAAACTGAGGTGAATCTGTAGGAAGCATGAATTTTTGCCAGTTGATTTTGGCCTTCTTTGGCATTGTAAAGTCTGTGGTCGGTCTCTGTTGTCTAAGACAGGGCTGGTATAACTTCTGAAGTCTCGTCAGACCACCAGACCTAGAATCATTTCTTTTGTGCCGTTTACTGCTGCTACTTTTGAATGTTCCATTTACGCATTTCCATCCTGTTCCCAAATCTGCAAATCGTCTGGTGGGCTCAAGCGACACCGCAGGATTCAAGGAGAAAATATCCCACTGTTACCACCCCGAGAAATCACTTGTAATGCCACGTCTGTCACAAACTGTGCAAGTCGTTTGCAGGTCTAAAGAGCCACTTGAGAAAAAGAAAGAGCAGGCAGAAGAGAGAAATGAAGGAATGGCACTCGTTTGACAAGATGGTGGAATCATGTATGTATGTATGTATGTATGTATGTATGTATGTATGTATGTATGTACGTACGTATGTATGTATATCTATCTATATACATTATTCAGCTAGCACATTGATAACAGTGGTGCTGTTAAGTTTTAGAAAGTAGCAAAGATAAGCAGTCAACTGGGGCCGTTGGGAAACAGTTACTTAATTATTTAAGTAAAATGAATTTTACCCCAGGGTAAATATGTTAACCTCTCCACCCACCCCAAACCACCAAAACCAAACTCGTAAGTAAAAGATTTGCAATTTCTACAAACATTTGTTTAACCTGTATTTTCAAGTAACAAAATACTTTGAACTACTGAAACCACAAATACAATATATTAAATGGAGTAATCCGTCGTAATATCCACTTTCAACCAGAATATAGACATGCTGCAACATTTACTACAAGTTTATTATGCTACAAAAATAACTACTTCTTTGATTTTTAACTGTACAAAAAACCGCCCTTGGGAATTTTACGCAAATTGCACCAAAACGTTGGAAGTCAGTAAAGTGACGTTTGCGTCACTTCGATAAAAAGGGGAGTTTTGGTTTGGGGGAGTTTTATGATGTACTTTCCTGTAATGGAAAGCTGACAACTACGGAAGATATTACTGTACATATCCCCAATTCAAAGCCTATTGTTTTTATTTGCTTTCTGTTCCTGACCATGTCTTTTACCTCTATTTTCAAGTCTTATTTCTCAGGTAACTAGTTGGATACCCTTATCTGTTTACTTTTCTAATCTCTCATACTAAAAAAGTCCACAGGAAAAAGACAGCAGTTACACATGAAATTTGAAAAAAAAGCACCGTTTTCAGGTAGTCCGTTAAATACTCGAGCAACCCAGCTTGTTCTGGAAAGAAAGTAAAATGCGGGTAAGAATGACTGGCGTGAAAGAGACTGGGTCTGTCGAGGTAAGTGGTGTGGGGTTTGAGACATCAGAACGGGCGTTGTGAATAGTGACGTTTCCCTTAGTTACCCCTGACAAAGGAAGCTACCAAAAAAAAAAGGAAAGAAAATCTGGCTGCAAGGTACACAAGTGAATTGCATTGAGCTAATTATGTATTCAACCGAGACTTTGAATATTGTTCTCTTTCCTGAAACAAATATGTCCTACACGTAAGCCACACGTAAGCCACACGTGAGTCTTTTTGAGTTAATGGGGGAAGTTGTATCCAATTCAATTAAACTTGAAAAAGCCCCTTTCCCCCCAAAAAGCATTATTAAGAATGGTACTGTTTTGGAACCGTGCCACAATTCCCAACTTAATGTGAAATCAGACAAATATTTTCAATATTTTTAACACGTGACAAATTAAACATTCCTGTGTTATCTTGTTGGTTGGCATTGTTTGCTGCAAAGCAGTTGGCATTTGGTACACAAATTAACCTCCCCCCGCCAAAAAAAAAACACAATAAGCTTTGTTGGCCTGCGGCACTATCTGCAACTCTGTAATCCAAATTCTCAAATCTTGACTACAGGGTTATCGAGGATGCTGGCGCCTCGTGTTTGGATTTCTATTGTACTTTGTCCAGATAAACAAACAAAACCAACACTCCTGCAAATGTATTGGAAAAAAACATCTAATATTGACCAGGACACTCGAAAGGGATGGTTCTGTCTGTCTGTGTCGAGTGTTGAGAACAAGAATTGTTTTGATTTCTGTTGTACTTTGTCCAATCTAACTGTTGACCTTTCTGAGGGTCAACAGTTAGACTGGACAGACGGACTGAGGGATGGACAGACCAGCACTTCAACTTCAACTGATCTTCAGTAATTATACACCGAACCTTTGGAAAACATCGGGTCAAATCAACTTTCAAAATGCCTAACAAATAGTTTATTAATTAAAATGGGTATTCAGGATTAATATGTATGGCAACCCAAAGAAATTGACCACTTGCCTGGGAAATTTTAAAGGTGGTTAATACTTATAATAAAAATTGTTGCGAAAAAAAAAATGCAAAAGGAAAAAAGTGTCCAAAAGCATCCATGATTGGATAGTTCTTCGATCTCCCTTCCGAAACACCAATCAATAAATGGGTCATTGAATTATGAGAACATCGCACTTTGATCCAAAACAATTTCTCAAATAAAAATCTGTCTCTCAAAATGTGATATTTTGGAACTCTTGATGGAATTAACCGTCTCATATCGTTTCAAGTAGCTTGCTTACTCGTTATAGTAAGTCTGATACTCAACAAATCAATTTCTATTAAGCAACATATTTGCACGAAGAAACTAAGAATCCCTGATATATAATATAAGGCTGCTTTATGGCAGTGAATCAGTGGCAGCGAAAATTCATTGGTCAAAAATTAATTGCAATTAATTAGTGACGATTGATTGATTGGTATTCAACATTTAATTAAATAATTCACTGGTAGGTTAAATTTTCGTCTGCCCATGTGGAAACTCTCGTGTCTCTGTGTGGAAACTTCCATGTCGGTCTGTTAACGTGGAAATTCATGTCTCTGTTTGTATGAAAACCGTTTAATCTCTGTTTGTGTGGAAACCCGTCTCTGTCTGAAAACTCCTGTGTCTGTTTTTGTGGAAACTAGTGTTTCTTCTTTGTTGTAGCCTGAGTAGATCAAACCACAACAACCACAACCACTACTACAACAGAAAAACCACTTCTTGTCCCAAGTATTATAGCTGATGGAGAATACTATGGTAAACGTTTCTCGTTTAAAATGTATAATACTGATGCGAAGAAAGAAATTGTTATCACCATTGGGAAACATTTGGAGACCATTAATGGGCTTTCGTTACACCAACGATTCAAAGTTGTCTCTTCATTTACTTACAGGAAGATTCGTTTTGTTACTGTTGCATACAAATGGGAGATAAACGTTAGTCTACCATCGAGCCATATTTGTTGAGGCGATGCAACCTACTGGAATACCTACCAAGAAAGCCATAACCTTAACCAAAGCAGCCGATACGATACATTGGTCAATTCCCGACTCTACATAAGCAGTCTTTTCATCTACATTTTTTGGATGAAACATCTTTTCATCTGCATGTAATTTCTGATCGAAAACTGCCAACTATTATCGCTAAACTCATGACAGAACTTAACTTCAAAAAAGATTTTCTCATTTCTTTGCCGAGCACTTATTTTGTCCTTAGCAACTAAGGAAAACTTAAAAACCTCGAAAGTTTTACGTAAGACATTTGTCCACTATGCAACATGAAGTCTCAAACACACCACCTTTTACTAAATAACAGTAACTCTCCTGCCAACCAACAACGACACAAGTGGCATTCGTAATTCAGTTCTCAGCTGTATCTTCTACTACATCTCCCAATAGGGGATCAAAGAAAAGTCTGTCTGCGTTGAATCCCTGGCTTTAGCAACATCGCGCAATAATTCTACAATGACCAAAAACCCGATATGGGTATCACGATGAAGGATAGTACAGTAGTAAAAGAATTAAGAGTTCGTTTCGAAACTAACTTGGTCAAGTCACGTGATTATAAAGGACAAAAATATAAACAACTCAATTGCAGCCGAAAAAACGCCCCAAGGAATGGAATTCTCCGGATTTGCTACTCTTGGTCTAAACTAAATTATATAGCGTCTTCCTCTGTATTTTCCTGTCTCCTTAATTGCAGCGATAACAGGAAAAACAATGCCTGTAAAAATTTAAATTTTCTTGAAAGAATAAGAAAAGATGTTTGAAGTATTGTTATTAACTTCACGAGCCTTACTCAAATTTCTGTGTGAAACAATTTGTTTTACATTTGACAGAACAATTTCGTCCTACACATTAGGAGTATAAAACTATTTTACTAAAACATCCGTGGTTCAATCAATGTTAAAACACACTAATAGCAAATAATATTGAAGCAAAAGAAAAATACTCATTGGTCCAAATTAGCCAACCATTTGAGAGCTCAGCATCGAGGATTGTAAACCCATCTGAAATCAATAGTGAATAGCTAGATATGTAGCTACTAATACATCCATAACCACAACGGCACAAACCATCCAATCTTGGCTTGAATTGGTGTGTGCTAGTATAAAGTCATTTCTAAAAGACTCTGCAAATGGTATACACAACCAATCGAGCCTATTTCTTTAAAAATGCATCGACATGGCAGCAAAGCACGTAGAAGTAAAGGCAATTTTCCTTTTGTCCCATACATTTCCTTTAATTCTGCGATGGTTGACCAACGAAAACCATGGACTGTGTGCCTATATTTACTACCTTCGACAAACAGAGTAAGAGGGTTATTCTGCATAATTACCGGTTTAACCCAGAAGGGGCAGATGAACACAGCTTATTAGTAGAACAGAAGCTGGAGAACCTTTGTGTTGAATCAATGTCGTGTTGTTAATATAAGATAGTAACTGATAGGACTGTAATATTTGTTGTCTCGGTTGTGCGTCTCATCGATACGATTTGGCAATAAATAAGTTGATGAAAGAGTGTAAAGAGATTTTGAAGAAAGGTAAGTGGCTTAAGGAGGCAAAATTACCTGCATAAGCCACGCAAGACTCACATCAAGCTCGGCGCAATGTCGTAAAATGGATCTTAATCGATAATAAGCACGGTGGATCGATGATGCAATGCCAGTCAAAGACACAACGTCTTTAATTAAAACAGCCCCGACCTGTTGCTAATAAGTTCAGTAACAGGCGATAATTATCACTTGCTTAATTAGATTGGATTTTTTAGAAGGCAGATTTAGTGATCAACCTTCACTTGGATACCATATATTGTCTTCTTTCTGCGGCAAGTGTAGTGCACTGCAAAGACTTGAAAGTGAACTGAAAAAAATTTAAACAAAACGTAATGTATTCAAACTTCATCATGGTATCTTCGAGGCAAAGCAAGGGCTAATCTAATCAGAATATATGAACTATTGACTTATCTACTTACAAATAATATTGCAGGAACTCCTTAGTTTTGAAAGTTGCTGTTTCGATGATTACCGTAAAAAAGCACTACCACTTCATAAAAAATGCACCTTTTTCTGTAGTAAATAACTTTTGGGGATCCGTGGAAGTTATATAAGCTAAGTCAGTTACAAATAGGATTTTTACCATTACCACCCTAACTCAATACGACACACAGTTTCAAATGTTGCCCGAGGGCACGTTTTGTTTTGCAATCTAAAGTGACTTTTACAGTTCTTGATTTGGGTCCTGCACAGTGACCAAAACTATTTGAAAGGAAAACTTCTACGCCCTCTTTTAGTACCCACACGCAATGGAAACCAAACCAGAGGGCAAATGGGGCAAAAACCAACAAAAAATTTAACTCCTCCACCACCCTCGAGGTTGTAAATATTCTTAATTAACAATATTGCGAGTCTGGCAACCAATGCAGGTTTTCCTTCAAGATAAAATTAAAGGGGATTCCCCACGAAACTCATGCGTTGTCAGACGAACACCAGGTTACAAGAAGATGTTGCATTGTATTCGGTCAATTAGATGGCATGAGTAATGCTTGGGAAAGCCATTTGACAACAATGAATAACGTTTCTCTAAAACTGGATTATTTTCTTTCGGCTTTTTCAACCCTTTTCTGTGCAGTGAATAATGTAATTTCCGCGATGTAAATTGCATTATTCATAGGCCCTGTGGCTTTTTGAACGCAAACGTAAAAAATTATTTTTCTTTGTGGCATTGAAATGACTGTATATTGATGGATGAAACATAAATGGATCATGACGCAAAAGTCGACATCTTTGGAAAANTGTCAGACGAACACCAGGTTACAAGAAGTCGTCATCATTCCTTTCAAAGATGAATATCTTGGAGATGTTGCATTGTATTCGGTCAATTAGATGGCATGAGTAATGCTTGGGAAAGCCATTTGACAACAATGAATAACGTTTCTCTAAAACTGGATTATTTTCTTTCGGCTTTTTCAACCCTTTTCTGTGCAGTGAATAATGTAATTTCCGCGATGTAAATTGCATTATTCATAGGCCCTGTGGCTTTTTGAACGCAAACGTAAAAAATTATTTTTCTTTGTGGCATTGAAATGACTGTATATTGATGGATGAAACATAAATGGATCATGACGCAAAAGTCGACATCTTTGGAAAAATATGTTCTAGGGTACAGTGTTGACACCGCTTCTGTAATGGCTTTATAATAATTCACCGGCTATACATCATCTTAAATACTTCGCATCATTATTTTACCAGAGTTTTCGCGAGGGGATTAAATATAATTAAGTTTAACATGTAAATTTAACTTGAAATACACAAAATTTGCGGAGTTCCACACTTTGCGCATACCAGCTATCACTTTTACACCTTTCTGGCGAAAACTGTCTGATGGGCCGATGGTCACAAGGTGGTAGATACTCGACTTAATGATAAAATCCCAATACCTTTCAATAAACTGCCTTGGTTTGAAACCTGAACATAACTCCTTTGTCGACTGAACAGAAAAGGTACTGGTTGGGCTCTCACAGGACCTTTCCTCTACCGAACTGGTGCTGGGAATTGTGCCAAACGCATTAGTGGCGACGAACAAATGGCAAATCATATATTTCAGAACATGTTCTACCCCGAAACCATCATATGGAACACATAGTCTAATCAACGAAAACGAGGACGTGTTATCATGGCTGCCAACTGTTGATGTTCGAGGATTAAACGGGATTCCAATTATACAACAGAATAGTTAAGCAGGAACGGGAAATTTGTGAATTGTGATTATTTAATTGAAAATAATTTTTGGACAGTAAACATTTCACGTCAGAACAGTCCGATTTCTTTATCAAGATGTCTATTCAAATAATTTTTTATTAACGTTTCATTTTTAAAGGAGGAATATTGATGAAAATAAACCAGGATATATTTACCTCGTATATTTTCAACCTTTGTGAGGTTTACTGAAACATTCTTGGGCCCAAGTTGGTTGAGAATGTATTAGTACTACTGAACTTTCCACCCACTTAAATCAATGATTATGTGCATTAACTCGTACTAATAAACGTTCCTCTCTTATACCACGTGTCGTAAGTTAACCAATGACACACACACACACCACACCCCCCCCC
>RDPX01000036.1:3793696-3824935 GCA_003991215.1 Morbakka virulenta | reverse complement strand
ACACACACACACACACACACCCCCTCCCTCTCTCTCTCTCTCTCTCTCTCTCTCTCTCTCTCTCTCTCTCTCTCTCTCTCTCTCTCTCTCTCTCTCTCCTGCATTAAAAGTTCTTTTGTAATTCAGAAACTCATAAAAGAGCCTTTTCTCACTGTTTTGAACGCTTTTAATTATCATTTAAAGACAAAAAATGATGTTGAAGAATAGCCTGTTCTAAAGCCTTGAAAAGTATTGCTGAAATATTTTATGGGGGAGCTTAATGTGTTTCTTTATATTACTTCGTTGGCCTTTTTTCCCTTTTCTCTATTGGTCCACCAATACCCCATATATACCTTAACATTAAAAAAACTACCACTACTTTTCCTCGTTTTATTGTTGGTTCCATTTTGCCCAGCCACGTTATTTTTAAGCTTTTTAATTACATCTTCAATCTTATTCAAAGGAAAACGGGGGGTTCAAAAGGGGGCGTTTAATGCGAACAACATATTGTGTGCAAAATACGTACAATCCAAACGGTTTGGAGACAACATCACTTCCAAAGCCCTACGGTTGGGCTTCCTGGCATTTCCAAATTACAACAACCACTCCATTGCTAGATTCAAGCCAAAATCATGCTGTTATTGCGCAAGTCAAAAATGCACCGGCGTCTGATTGTAAATTGCTCTGGCTCAAGTCCGCAATGTCTTTAACAAAAAATTTCACTTAGCAGGGTATTACCACAAAACTGACGCGAGAAAAGAAAAATAAGAGTCAATTTCAAAATACTCCAACTCATCCACTTGATTCGTTGTCGAGGCATTGTTCCACAAATTCATATGCACAATGTATTGCAGCCTTAACAATGTATTCTGAACCCTGTTGATTTCAGAACAATATTGGTTCTGTTCCTTGACGTGACTCGATGAAGGCGGGGGTCTAGACTTGTCTTCAATTACAACACCTTGTTGGGTTTAAATGATTTTGTTGAACAGGCAGGAAGTCCACTTTTAAGAGTGTGCATTCCTGTTCATTTCATGGTCATGGCGGATAAAAATAGAACTGTGTGAAATGTTTGTGTGACTTCAAACAGAGAGCACGTGGATGGAACGTCCCGATTTCATATTTAACACAGCTGGTTGACATGGAGGGTTCCCCTTGTCATGTGATCAAGGAGCGTTGATCACTTAAATAAAACCCGAGGTTTCATCTGTCTGAAACAAACGAATGATAGGAAAATTTGTGTCGAGTTGTCATTTAAGAGCTTTGAACATTTAATTTAATAGATACAACCCCCCTGCCTCAAAAAGCAAAAGGCTAGTACAGCAACAACTAAGGATCGAGGAGTTAGGATCCATTCTTCTAAGTTCCATCTTGGTCAGCCGTCCTTTCTCATGACGACCAAAATACGATTACGTTTGTTTTGCTTTGGTTTCCAGCGACTTTTCAGCATTAATTATTGCAATTACGGATTTGCTGACACAAACATGTAGTGGTATGGGAAATACCAGTGTCTTTGTAAATAATAATTATCAATTGAAATTGAATTGAATTGGAATTGAAATTGTCAATTTAATGCTTTTAAAAACATGCTGGAGCTTCATCATCGTCAATACTCGAGGCTAACTTTGTGCCAATGAAATATTTGGGGTAAAAGCTATGCGGTGTTTTTACCAAAGTACTTACCAGAAGCGTTTTTCATAAAGTTTCAAATTTGGTAAAATTATACTTAAGCTTCTTTGGGATATCACCTAAGCCTGGAGTAAACAAGACGTGTTGAGGCTTAACAGCACACATAACAATGTCAGACGGCGTGAAACCAGACGCATGGGGGTTATTAACGTCATGGTTACAGTAAACGTCATTTGGTACTTTAATTAACAACACGATTTTGCGTTTGTGCAATGGCTCTGAAATGGTAAAAAAAACCCAACAAGAGGTAAACAAAAAAACACACATAATAAAAAACCCCAACAAACCCGTGCGTCTTGAAGCAAATTATTTTTTTCAAACTAAAATAAACGAGCATTATGCCACCAAAGAAGGCAAACCCCCCAAAATTCAAGTAAAACAGCAGACTGCATTACTTGGTCGGATAAAGGAATAAAAATGCTTCTCGGATGTGGATCAAGGCAAGAAGCCTTGTGCCACATACGAGATGCAGACAAGATGACAGACAAGCTTTCAATCAGTTAAACCAATGTGCCGGAATGGTATTTTAATAAATAACTTTTAGAACAGCACTAAACTGAACGATCAGCTACTGGCTTCCCTTCAGACATCAACTGATTTCACAAAGTAATTAATTAATTTGAAAGTTAACACTCAATTAATTAAAAAAGCCCCAACAACAACAACAACAACAACAACAACAACAACAACAAAGCAATCAGAAACAAAATGTTACGCACAATATCCCTGTTTTTTTAAATAAATTTTCCTTTCCTCAAAACGAAAGGAATCATGCAGGCATCATGTAAACGTGGTCTTAATTTACGACAAAACAAGCATTGCAGCAGAAGGGTACGGTACAGAAATAGGGCTGCAGCAAAGTGTTAAGTGTACTCGACCTTGCGCATATTTAAATTTCAAGTGAGAGTTCAAATTCTCTCTGTGTCCAGACACATGTGTTTTTATCTATTAATTTTCCTCATGTGATTATAATTTCTTTGTCTTTATTGTTGCTATGCTGCTACATTACCATATTTGTTATTAATTTATTTGCACCAATAATTGTTAAATAATTTGGACAAACAGCCTTTAAAAAACCCTTAAACATCAGCAAACACAATCAACTTCTATTTTTGAATAATTTTCAACTTTAGAAGATAATGAATTAAAACTCATCTGTACAAAACAGAAAAATACTTCTCATAAATTTGGTATTATAAATTAGAATTGACAGGGATCAGAAAACGTAATTAAGTTCAATTTAAGACTAAAATTAACAAATTGTGAATTCAAATAAGAAACATTAGAGGCAAGAATACAAAATAATTTTGGTCATTAATAAAATATAAAGTTGAAAAATGATTAATAAATATACAATTAATTGTCGATTTAAAGAATTAAAATAGTAACGAGGTCAACGAAAAATAAATGGGTACTTGCGGCTGTAATTAAATTCAAAAAGAACAAAGGCATAAATGTTAATGGAGCTACTGATGCAATGACTTCAAATGCTGGGAAATAAGTAAACATATAAAAATAATGGTAAAGTATCAGATCCTTATAAAGAGAATTCCTAATGTTTCCGTTCACATATTGTCGAACTAATTTGTAAACTCTATGGTGACCAAAAGGCAACTGTTAGAACATCCCATGGTCTAACTGACTGGTTCGAAATCGAGTAAGGAGTGAGGCAAGGACGTATTCTGTCGCCACATTTATTGAATATATATCCTGAAATGGTCATGAGGACAGCCTTAGAAATTACTAACAGTAGTATTAAAGTTAACGGTAAAGAAATAAAAAATTTAAGGTACGCAGATGACACTGCTTTTGGCCGGAAGTATGCATGAGCTGGAAGACCTTGTCGATAGAATAAAGGCTGCAAGTGAAGCCGCTGGTTGATTTATCAAATGCAAGTAAAACAAAAGTCATGAAAATAAAGAAAAATAATGTACCAGAACCCATCACACACATAAAAGTCAACGGACAAAATATTGAAAACGTTGACAAATTCATATATCTTGGTGCCAAGGTGACAAACTCCTATGATGATTCTGGAGAAATACGAAGACGAATCAGCATAAGCAAAAGCGCAATGATCTCTTTAACAAACATCTGGAAAGACAGTCATATATCTTTTAATACTAAAAAGAGGTTGTTATCCTCCCTAATCCTTTCCATTGCTGTCTGTGGATCCGAGTGCTTGGTAATTAAAGAGCGATTCAAAAAGGATAGAAGCTTTTGAACAATGGTGTTTCCGTAGATTGTTGAGAATAAGATAGACAGAGCGAAAAACAAATACGTGGATTCTTAACAAAATAAAACCTAAAACTCGCCTCTTAACGATGATTAATAAAAGAAAACTGACGTTTCGGTCATATAAGCAGACATGATAGTATTGATAGTGACCTCCTGTTAAGGTCTGTGTTTGGTAACAGTGGAAGAGGTCGGCCTAAAACAAGCTGTAGTGACAACATTATTGACTTAGGTGGAGGTAAATCAATAATCGAATTGTGTAGGATGACCTACCCGTTCCTTGATGATGAGAAAGAGAATAGAGAAAAACCGCCAAACTACCACCACCACCAAAACACCAGCAAAAATGGTTATATTGTATTAACTGACCATAACGAACTCCGCTGAAGCGTAACGTAAGTGTACATTTAACTACATGCCATATTAAAAGTTGTATGTGATTCCACTAGCAAAAAAGCCCTATCACGCCTTTGTATACCCTGCCAAAGTACCTTAAACAATATGGAGAAATAGTAGATTTAAACCAATACACCATTCTATGAAAGAAAAGTTTTAACAATAAGAAATAAATCTAGTGGTATGTCTCTGCTCAATAACAACGGAGAAGCGGGCTTTCCCGTTGCAACGGCCAAACAAGGTAAAAACTCGGCGGCATTACTATTTGAACTATTTCAACATGACTCGAAATAAACCAAACAGTGTAATGGTAACCTTGAAATATATTCCAAAATAAGGTTTTGAGGTTGCTTTGTCTTACCCTTACGCTTGTGACAGGCGTATACTTCTTTTACTTTAGGCTGCTCCTTTTAAGGGTCGCCACAGCGAATAAGTCTGCTCCATTTCACACGGTCAGCTGCATCCTCTTTCCTTGCTCCTACTACTCTCATATCCTCTGCTATTGCATCCAAGTACCTTCTCTTTTGTCTTCCTCTTTCCTTCGTCCCGGCACCCTCATCTCCAACATTCTTTTCCCAATGTAGTCTTCCTCTCTCCTGGTTACATGCCCAAACCACCTCAGTCTTGTTTTTCTTTGTTTATCTCTCAATCTTGCTATATGTACTGTGCCCCTGACGTTTTTGTTTCGGATCTTATCCAATCTGGTGACTCCCAGCGACCAACGGAGCATTCGGAGCTCGGCAACTTCCAATTCAGCCTCTTGTTTCTTGGTTGTTGCCATGGTTTCGAGTCCATACATCATGGCTGGCCGCACTGCTGTTTTGTAAACTTATCCCTTCACCTTGGCACTTAGCTTTCTGTCAAAACATCACTCCTGTCACTTTTCTCCATCCATTCCATCCAGCATCTACTCGCCTTTTTACAAACAGCATATTCCAGAGTGCATCTTGTCTTACTTCTGTTGTTAGCACGTCCATCACCATGGCGAACAGGAACGGGCTGAGGGCAAACCCTTGGTGCAGTCCAACTTTGAATTCGAACCACTCAGTCCAGTTCGTCCACTTCGAATGGCAGTCATAGTATCTTTGTACATATCCTGAGCCAATCTTACATACTTTTCTGCTGTTCCTGCCTTTCTCATACAATGCAACAAGCGTATACTTGGTAAACCAAAATGTGAATCACAAATATCTGAAAAAATTTTGCCAATTAAATGTTTTATTCGAAAACATTTATTCACTTATTCGTGAAAAATACAAGTTAATATTTAAGAATAATCAATTTTTCGGAGTTAGAAGCAGTAATAAAATAGAAGACCTGGTTACCCTTCCCCTCATCCTGAAAACAACGCAGCAAGGCTAATGCTAAGTTGCTGTACAAAAATAGAATTTGAAAATGTATCTATACTTGAAGAGTTTGTTTGAAGTTTTAAATCTGTTACTGAATTGGGGCAATCAATGCAGACATGTTACTTAAAAAAAAGCTACTTTTTGGGGAAAAACTATCTATTTGAAAATTATCAATAAGGTGAAGTATCACAACCAAAAATGTATAACGAGAACCAAGCAACTTTTGGATTGGGCCTGCAATATTTTCAGATGTAAATAAATAGTAAATGAAAATAAAGCCTCAAGAATTCGCAAGAACCAGTATTTACATTAAGGAAATATTGAAATGTTATTCTACAGTCTAGAAAATTATATATAGTCATTTAAGGGTTATTTCAAATGGTTAAATTTAGTTAAGTATCAACCGATTAAGCATTACTCCTGTAATGATACTTTCAAAAACTCAAAAGAAAAAAGGGGGACATACTTAGGTAACTTTATTACGAAGTAAGAAGACGCAACCACTGGGAAGTGAATATTACATGGTCATGGTGCCACTGATGACCTCCGACCTCGACTGACCTCCGACCTCGACTGACCTCCATTTCTATACGAGTTAAGTGGGCGTAAATTATGATGATTTTAACAACACTCCTCAATTTTAGCCGCCAGTAGAAAAAAACCCTGAAATAAAACCGGTTTGAAGATTACTCTGGACGATAATAAAGGAACATCAATGCATGACCAGACATTTCTTCTATGGTCAGATCTGACTTTAAAATATGGAAATACCTCCCGCAATAGTAGAAAATTAAGGAATGTCAAGGTAACATACAAAGAATCAGTTACCTTATGAAAGTTAACAGTTGTTCACACAAGAATGTGTATAAAAACCTGGACTCGTATTTCTTGTGTTCAATTCTTTAAAGACATAATAAAAATGGTCTGTACCAATGAGCTGCCAGTGAATGTCCAACGCAAAGAAAATATCTCCGTTACCTAAGTAGCGTGTACATATATACCAAACATTCAGAGTTGCCATAAATTTCAAAATACGTATTGTAAATCCTTAGTTCAGGCTGGTGAACTAAAAAACCCCCCCAACTATTTATTTGAAAAATATACAAAACTCTATCATAACAACTTTGAATTGGGCCGTAGATGCAATGACAGAGGTAACATCCCTAAGTTAAAGAAACACCACTGCAGGCTAAAGGTCCGCACTAACACCTTTTCACAAAGGGTGGTAACGACATGGAATAACCTGCCAGTGTAGTAATTGCTACCTCCGTCGATGCCTTCAAATGAAGGTTAGTTACGTTCTGGGAGGGCCACCCATCCAAGTATGATCCTGACTGGCGGTGCTAATGCTAACGCTACTCAAGCAACAATACAGTGCTGGTAGGCAAATTATGGATTGGTGAACAGGCTTGACCAGGCCTCAAGCATCATTAACGTTAATGGTAAAGTAACACAATACAGAGTTACAGTCCAATATGCCAGACTAAGCTCCAACTTGGTTTAGTTAATTTTTGTACCCTGTATTGCATACTAACTAAATTTGCAATGTGGCCGATAACAAAGTAAAAGGTACATACACCTTCCGATTTACCCGATACCTTGTTACCGGCCACACTGGAAAACCTGCGTTAATCACCACATTCATCGAAGGACTCGTTAAGGCATTCACATCAAATGGGACTACAATTGCATCTAAAAAAATCCCAGAGTTTCGTTGTGCGTTTATGCAAATGCAAGTAAGAAGGAAAACTTATTTTCCTTGAGGTTTCGTAAGCATTAAACACTGATGAACACTTATTAAAGACTGCTAAACACTGCAACACACTTACTGNGTTGCCATAAATTTCAAAATACGTATTGTAAATCCTTAGTTCAGGCTGGTGAACTAAAAAACCCCCCCAACTATTTATTTGAAAAATATACAAAACTCTATCATAACAACTTTGAATTGGGCCGTAGATGCAATGACAGAGGTAACATCCCTAAGTTAAAGAAACACCACTGCAGGCTAAAGGTCCGCACTAACACCTTTTCACAAAGGGTGGTAACGACATGGAATAACCTGCCAGTGTAGTAATTGCTACCTCCGTCGATGCCTTCAAATGAAGGTTAGTTACGTTCTGGGAGGGCCACCCATCCAAGTATGATCCTGACTGGCGGTGCTAATGCTAACGCTACTCAAGCAACAATACAGTGCTGGTAGGCAAATTATGGATTGGTGAACAGGCTTGACCAGGCCTCAAGCATCATTAACGTTAATGGTAAAGTAACACAATACAGAGTTACAGTCCAATATGCCAGACTAAGCTCCAACTTGGTTTAGTTAATTTTTGTACCCTGTATTGCATACTAACTAAATTTGATCCCACATCCAAATTTACCACGATACAACATTTTACCACCGTTTTATTGTTAATATATTGTCAACCTCGTGAAAAATGGGTTATCCCTTATCCACATTAAGATTTCATAAAAGACGTTGGTAGAAGTACTACTCTATTCTTTTATCCTCTTAGCCGAGGTTTTGCAATGTGGCCGATAACAAAGTAAAAGGTACATACACCTTCCGATTTACCCGATACCTTGTTACCGGCCACACTGGAAAACCTGCGTTAATCACCACATTCATCGAAGGACTCGTTAAGGCATTCACATCAAATGGGACTACAATTGCATCTAAAAAAAACCCAGAGTTTCGTTGTGGGTTTATGTAAATGCAAGTAAGAAGGAAAACTTATTTTCCTTGAGGTTTCGTAAGCATTAAACACTGATGAACACTTATTAAAGACTGCTAAACACTGCAACACACTTACTGCCAGTCATTTCGTTAACATGCAACAAAAATACTTTGGCGCAACCATTACTTCATTAAATTCTTCCCAAGCTCATATTACAATATCAATGCGGTTTCTTTCTGCACGGTTTATGATACAGTCTGTGGTCTTGGATCTTTTAAACGGTGTAGCATAGTTTGAAAATTTGAATAACCTGTAGCTCATCTAGGAGCCAAGTTTATCCCCCTTCAACTGTTTAGGTATTTAACATTCGATAACATAGGCAGGCAGGCAGGCAAATTGACGGACAGATAAACATAAACACTCTTTTAATATTGCTTTTATTAGACTGCTCTTGCAACTAAAAACTGTCATCTTACCTCTACTGTACAGAATTATCCTTCACATCTTCCGCTGGATCTGTCTCTGATGGCTCAGCTACAGCTGGTGGAATCCTCCAATAGTTGAACATTGTAAAATCAGATGTTATACCATCAATTGACTTTTGTTGTGATAACGGAGGAAACATCTGATCAACCAGATCGATCAATTTGCCATACCTAAAATTTTGTAAAAACATTTTGTACAAGTTATCAATGAAGTCGTAAGATAACCCCAAAAGAAAAAAAGTTATTTGCACAGTTAGTATTCACCAAGTAAACCTGGTCTGATCATAAAAGCTTTAACTGCAGTGTAACCCAGGTAACGCTCCCCCCAAGCATCATGGTCTAGATGGTCGCGTTAACGAGGTCAAGGTTAGTGACGAATATGGGGTTAAAGACGTTGTTATCGGTTACTGAAATATTTATTTTTCACTATTACGAGTGAATTTTACTTAAGAAATAAAATCTGATTAGAATAAAATTATTGGAATGCCAAACACTGGATTCAATGGTATGATCCTATGTGAGGTCATTTTAAGTCTGTTAAATGTTTTACAAATTGTATCGCTCGTGCATCCATTTAAGTCATGGATATAACTCTGAAACGAGAGATTTTCTTCTAGTTTGTAACGAAGTGTACTAGCTCTTAGCTGAGGTGGTCTTCAACATTGTCGTTTTTTAAATTCTGATGGTCTTGGTCACACGCTCCTCTGTTTGTCAGTCGACAGTATCAAGGAGGATGATGGGGGGAGGAGGGAAGGCGACACATTTTCAACGCTAGGGATATCAGCTTTATTCAATAAGATTTACAACTCTGAACGATCTCAAGAATTACCTGGTATCCACTTTAATCTTTCAAGCGGGCATAATTAGGTTTCGCGCTCGTATAACCGAGATCCTAATTCAAGTGTAGTTTAGCTGCGAGAGTAAGATCAGACTAAATGGAAGTTAAGGAAAACAATTCGCGATACTAAAAATGAATTCGTCTTTGCGGAGTCATCATCTTCGTAAGACGATCCTTGACCGGGCTCCACTGTTTTTGAGCAACGTTTGATATCTGTACAGAACTGATGGAATACCTGTATAAATTCTCTTTGCATTGGGGAATGTTTTATTGCCGACGTTTAATTCATCGCATTTACTCGTCACATAGCAGAAGACTGATTGTCACTATATTACAACGCATATTTTCAAACTCACTATCGTCAGACATTCTTTAGAAAAGCGTGATGTAAAACATTTCCATCATAACAAAATACAGGTATCACTTTCATAAACAAACGTCTGGAAGTGAGGGATACGGCAATCGTCAACCGATGGTGCCGACGTCAAGGACAAAAATCATGTCATGGAAGTCAAAAGACGTAATGACGCAGTTTTTGGGGGAGGGATGCGGAAATACATTTAAGTCAAAAGTGATGCAGGTCATTGTGAAGAAGTGGTAAATAATGAAGAAAAGCAGGGTACAAAGAAGCTAAACTTGGTAAAAAAAACAAACAAAAAACAAATACAAAACAAAACAAAACAAAACAAAACAAAACAAAACAAAACAAAACAAAACAAAACAAAACANAAAAATCATGTCATGGAAGTCAAAAAACGTAATGACGCAGTTTTTGGGGGAGGGATGCGGAAATACATTTAAGTCAAAAGTGATGCAGGTCATTGTGAAGAAGTGGTAAATAATGAAGAAAAGCAGGGTACAAAGAAGCTAAACTTGGTAAAAAAAACAAACAAAAAACAAATACAAAACAAAACAAAACAAAACAAAACAAAACAAAACAAAACAAAACAAAACAAAACAAAACAAAACAAAAGGAAGAAACATGCCAAATATGGAACTTAAGGGAAGACGGAAGTATTACTTCATAGCGTACTGTAGTCTCTCCTTTAGAATGTACAAGGAAGAAGCGAATGTTCCTTTTACTCTTAAAATTGTAGTAACAAGTCCATCCGAAGTGATGAAGAATATCCTCCATAGACACAGCATGATGGAAAAGGAGTCAACACTTTTTACAACATACAATTAAAAATGCTTAAGTGAACCAGAGCATCAAATACATCTAGAATAACGTGAGAAGATCTTGGGATCGCATCGTTAAGTTGCTATGAAAAATCGGGGTCGCAAAAATTTGTGCTCATTAACTATGGTGTTATTCAAAGATCCAATTTAAGAGATCGGATAGAAAAATAGAAAAAACGGTGAAAATCGTTGACAGTCAGATGGCAAAAAATATAAAAAGGAGGTAAGATGCGAGTCGTGTCAACCATCACATGAAATGTCGCACGCCTTTATCATACCCGGTTGACAGTAAACACCAGGCAAACTTCGGCGAGCTGGTATCAAATTCGATGTCGTCAAGTTTACAATGCCCTTGACAGGTTGTCTTTCTGAACAAACTAAAATGAACTGGTCATGTTGACAAAAGAACTGAAGCGTCTGGCGCCATAAGTAACATCGTTTGCGGGTTTCACTTCTCCGAAACAATCTGGTAACCCGCAGCAACATTTCAAACTGGTTCAGTTATTGTCTTCAAAGCAACACTGACAAAAAACAAATTCTTTTTGTTTTGATTGTACTGACCAGTCATTGGCCGTGATCGACAAAACATGCTACCGTGGCCACTAAATCAGTGAAGTGCAATACACTTTCTCAGTTTGCATGTGGAACCAAGTTATTAACGTTTCTACTCTCTGCGGAAGTGGCTTGTCTTGAATTATGGCTGGCAAAATAGAAAAAAAATATATATATAACTTGATTCGCACTAAATTAGGTTTAATTACGGTACACAGTTTGGGTTTTGAAACTCGGTATTTTCACAAAAATCACATGAAATACAGCATTATTTTTCCAAGCCAAGCTGCCTGAAAGCAAGGCAGTAGCTCTTTTCAAAGCAGCGAACAAGAAGAAAAAGAAAAAAACAATAAGAATAAAAATAAATGACAAATATTTTCAAAAAAGGTCTTAAATGTAAATGCCTTTAAATCATTTTGGTTCCATACGTGGCTATGCACTAAAAAATTATACTCCTTTTTGCCTAGACGCATGCTCACTAAGTTGCTAGGATTTCTGATTTCGAAACCAAATCGCGCACTAAGACAACCAAATCGCGCACTTAGAATGGTGGATAACTTCAACCAATCTTTTGCCTTAAAAACCCCTGTAGTAATTCTGTGTCAAACTGATTGTTACACAATCTAAGGAACACGTAAGAATTGCACAACAAAAATGATGACTTCAAAATGCAGTTGCATTTAAAACCTAAAACAACGAGTTTAGTACATAGGTGCATTCGGAAGTAAGCACAGCACTCGACATATCTGCCCATAACTAGCCGGTATGGATTCAAAAAGCTTGACTCTTGGTTGAACAAATTATTAGCCACTTTCCTCTTTCTCAACCCACAACCAACACTTTGCTTGTGGTTTTTAGGGTGAATCGAAAGGGGTACTACGCCTGGTCATCCAGTCTCGGTAGTGCCAATTTCAGAATAATTTAAATAACAAAAATGTGTTACAGGTGAGCAAAAAAAAATTTGCTCCTGGCCTTCCTGAAATGTTTTTTTGTATCTCCATGAAATTGTCGTAAAATTGTGGTGATCAATGCAACACTATTTTAGCATTTGTCTCAAACTTTGTTTGGGAGCTTGTTTGGGGTGCTTGTTTGGGTGCTTGTTTGGGAGCAAGTGATTATGTTCCTTTAACTACACTAAATTCTACAATATTTTTCCTCGGTTTGTTGCTTATTTCAAATACGCTACTTAATCAGTACTTTAGCAATTCACTAAAGTACCATAAGGAAGAATCTCTTGATATCTTCAATTTGTAACTAGAGTTTGTTTGTGATCTGTTTGGACGTTGTTTGAATAAGGAACATTTTATGCAGTTTTTATTGCACATCATTTCTGAAGAATTATTCTCCGGAACTGCATGGAAAAATAAGAAAATGTCATATGCGACTACTACATATGCAATCATCGGTAGTACTTTTTTTCGTTTTAATAGAGAACGTGCTGAAAGACGTGGAAGAACTACGAAATAACTTATCAAAATCTTTAAATAAAAGAAATCGGCTTACCATGTCTGATGCAGGTGCAACTGAGATACTCCAATGCAAACACTTTGAAGAGTGCTTGAATATGTTAGTTCAAATAGGGTAACATAACAATTAATACACCCACAACTACAAAAGTGGCGAATTCGAATTCAGCAAGGATATCAAGTTATCATGTGTTCAACATCCGAGCCTACGCATGGTGCCGCAGTAACGCCGCAGATAAAGAGCGAGCACTAGATTCCAAAAAAAAAAATATGTATAAAAAAAATACTTGTATAAATGAAGAATCATCAATAAGCTTAATGGATTGTGCCATTTCCAATTATTTAGGGCAACCAAATGCTCAAGAAGGGAATGAAGAGAATATGTTCCGCCAGTCTAGTACCAATTCCATAATCTCTACCAGGAATAAAGAACAGAAGAGCCTAGAATTTATAAGCTTTTTAAGTATGTATAGGGTTTGGCGTTCTATTTTTCTACCCGCCCCCCCTCGAATAATCAAATTGTAGAAACAGTTTAAAAATTCAAAAGGAGCGAGAGCAAAGTTCTTATTCGTAATAATTAAAAATAGTCCTTGCAAACTTTCAAATTTTGTATTTTCTCAAAGGGTAAGCATTAAGTTTGGTACCGCAAATGTTGCTGTGTGAGTAATACACCCGCATGCGCCAATTTTTGTGGCGCATGCGTTGTACAAGTTTGTGGAGGCGGAATTTTAATTAGCTATGATATACTTCGACGATTTTAGGGTAGAAACAAGGAATTATATCCAAGTAGTTGCCACAGGAAACAAAGTGATAAATGTGATTGTTTTTCACTAATCTCAATAGTGGGAAAACTATTGTGGTCGTGTTTTATCCTATATGGGAAGCTCCTATAAATACACCATGAATTTAGTAAAACAAATCCGTGTCTTTTTCTCGGAGGTTTAGCTATACACAATTTACGTGATATGAATTACGAGTACAGTCGTAATCAAGTGGCAAGGTGTTAAACTGTGAAGAAAGACACCGTACGTCATTGGATTCATCAAATTATTAACAAAATCTTTTCTCTCTGCCTCTTCCCGTTTGTCTCGTTCTGTCTTGCCCCTTCTCTCCCCTCAGGTGTAATATACACCTGACCTTTCCACCCTTTATATCTTTTCGGGAAAAAATTTCGATACTAATTTACATTTCTATTAAATTTTTTCATCAGAATACGCACTACATAACTGAAAAATAACATTTGGAAGACAAGTTCCCCTATGGAAACGTCGGAAAGCTAATAATGTATCGAATTCTTAATGAGAAGTTTTCATACGTTAAGTCAATTTTAATCCCACTAAAACTTCCTCATCACTGATGACCAACAACGCCAAGGGATGTAAAAATATAAAGATTGTTAATAGAATTTTTTCCATCATTAAAATACTGTCTAGTTAAGAGTTCATTCCCAATGTCAGTAACGGAAAATCGCAAAGCAACACCAAAAAATTAATTTACAACAATTAAACGTTACCCGCATCCTCCTTACCTTTGAAATAAACTAGTTTGATAGGGTCAGACAAGAAATCGCGCATTTAAAAACATTTTTAATACTCAACACCTGCAATGGATTTTTTCCGATTTGCATTCACTGAAAAGTTGGGTCAGATAACTCTCTCCGATAGCACCGTTTTATAATGTGAAACTCTCGCTCAACCAACCATCGACACAGTATTTCATAAGAAATTCCAGGTACTACCAGTGAAAATATGTAGTGTTCCCGACAAGGGTTCGACTTTGTCAACGATCTTAATATACGGCCTTAGGTCTTGCGTGAAAGAAAACGATTTGTTTCGGTGAAATTCTTTCCAAAACATGGTTTTCTAATCTTATCTCTTATCCAAATAAAACTTTATGTCACTATCGGCACCGTCGATATGCAAACAACAAAAAACAACACATACTAAAGAACCGGCATCAGATATTCTATTTTAAAACAACAACCGCAAGCAGTTGTTGTCCAGACGTGTTTCAATTCCGTGAATTCAGAATACTTTTAAATGGAAGTTATCTGCTTCTCCAACAATCTCTTAAGACTACTCCATATTGTGGGAGTGTCTGCGATAAACGATCACACCAAAGATAAAGATTTTCAAAAAATCAATTATCTCTTATTCAAATTCTTCACTTTAGGGTATAATCGTCACTGCCGATATACAAATGACAAAAAATACCAACAACAAACAAAAAACCTCTCAAAGCAAAACCACATGCAAAAAGAGTCGGCATCAAATATTCCACTTTTAAACATCAACCGCGTACAATAGTTGTCCAGACGTGTTTCACATCCGATATAAATTTCTAAATGGAAGTTATCTACTACTCCAACACGCTGTAAAGGCTCTATACCTCACATACAGGGCGTGGTTTGCGATAAATGAACACATCAATGATAAAAATTTTAAAAAATCACTTTCTTATAGTTTGCTTATGTAAATGCAGTTTTACTGGCTTTCCATCCCCAGTTAAGAACCATACAAAACATGAAGCCACAAAGTATACGGAGCTGTGAAAAAAAAGAAGAAAAAAAGAAAAGGAAGAAGAAAAAAAAGAAGAGAAAGAAGAAGGAGGAGGAGGAGCAGGAGGAGGAGACGAAGAAAAGAAAAAAAGTTGGATCGAGGAATAAGATTTGACCTTGGCTATAAGCCCATTCAGAAGTCAACAAGTGCCACCATCCAGGTATCATAGAAAAGAAACTGCATTCAAAAAAAAATAGATATTACAACGAGAAGCACCAACTGCACAAGGATGAAGACGTGAGAAATGAGTTACACGGGATGCAACAAACCGAGGTGGTACCAAAGACGAAGGCTAATTGGAACACTTCTCATGATAATACCTATAGAAATCCCTATAGACCAAAACAAATCGAATTTCGTCGATGAGATAAAGGTTGAAAAGCAGCAATGGAGTCCTTAAGTTTAACAAATTACTTCGATCTGAAAATGTTTAGAAATGTTTCGTAAGAGATTAAAAAGTGTTTTTTAATTTGTGCAAGTTAAAAATTCTGTTTATAGCTTATGATTTTCTCAATTTAATGACATCGTCAGTTTGTGCTTACCGTCTTCTTTTAACAGGGAGATATTTACGTTTCCAATTCTTATCCTCTTCATTTTTTCATAAATCTGAGTTTTCAAAGTATCTATCTATCTACGTGTCCAGTCTATCGACGTTGACGATTATGGCCCCCAAATGTCTCTGTCCTTTGTATGTTGGATGGTTTCACTTCCTGACCAAGATTGACCAATTCTTCTCCTCCTGCTAGCTAGATAGCCTTGTCGCTGTGTGCCACGAGCTCTTTTCCCCCCAATCTTTCCTGTGGTAACTAAATCTTCAAGCTTTTCTTTTCTACATATATGACCAAAAAATGACATTTGCCGTTTTGTAATCACGTTGATTAGACTTCTATGTGCTTCAGCCCTGTCTAAAACAATTTCACTGCTTTGCCTATCTAACCGTCATAATCTTAGCACACGCCCGGAAAACCATAATTATAAAGATTTCAATTTTTCCTCCATATTACTGCTTACTGTCCATGTATAGTTCAGTATAGTTCATCCTTTTGTTACTTTAATAATCAATTTAATCGTTTTCTTTCTTTTTAATTGATGTACTTTGTTTTTGCAGGTCTAACAGGCCACATTTGTAAAACAGTGTTTACAATGAATATTAAGTATCACGGTAAATACGCCTAAGGGGAGAACAGGCCTCTTAGTATTATCAAGGACAAAGTGAATTCAATTTACAAGCCGATCTTGACACTAAGATACAAGGGATGTGTAAAATGAAATCGCAAGTAATACCCATAGTGATAGGAGTACTCAGCATTATCAGAAATGGAGTAGAAGATAGTTAGGGACTGCAAGGATCGTCCCAAGATTGCTTAATATTTGAACGTCAGGTCACGACATACCTTGGGTGCATTGTTTATTGCAGAAATAGTGACAAGTATAAACTTTGAAATTCAGCAAAACAATAACAACAACAAAAATAATGTTGTGGCTACCCTTTCAAAACATGTGTTTTTAATAACATAGTAGTAGGGTAGAAACAAATGGATATCGGTTCAGAAACACTGTTACAAGAAAAACCATTACGAGGTTACGAATAAACATATTCATAAAAACAACCCATTTATGGTAGTTAACTCTACCCAAATGAAAAATAGTTCTTACACGATCCCCATAATTACAGGCTATGATCTCAATCGATCTTGTTTGTAAATCTAGTTGGATTTTTCATTCAAATGTTTGAAGCTCTTTAACTTCAGTATTTCTCTTCTCAAATTTATTTTTACAAATTGATTAAAATAGTCACAGTTAAAAATTCCCCCGACAGTACGAGATTTGTGCTCTCCGCATCTATAGTTATAAGTTTTTATAATAGTTTATATTATAAGTTACATAATCAAAGTATGGATCATTCCTCTCTTATACCAAGTTACCAGACTCGAAATGAAAGCCAAACGTAAACTCTATTTCGGAAAGAAAATTTCGACCCATTCCAAAATATCTATGTTTTGTCGTCCCCGAGATTCATCCCGGGATGGCAACATTCATACACTGCTTCCTTCTCAAAAACCTCCCTCTGCTTCAAAAACCACGCCCTAGTTGTTTTTCATATCTTTTAAACTTTATTTTCTGTCTTTAAAACGACTTTAAGCCTTACCAATATATCAAAACATCCTTTGTTGGTTCTTACAATATGACCCCACTCAAAGCTAATCAATTTACAATTTTTATGGAGTGTTTCCACTCGACTAGTTTTATTACGTTTCTCAATGCTAGAACATGTTCGATAGTTATAGTTATTGTTTTTTGAATCGTCACAGCTAAATTCGGGCACTAATTCGATTTCAGATCCCGAAACGAAAAGAAAAGTCATATTATCAACTTTGCCTATAACTGTAGAGGATTGAAACGTTTTTTCTTTCACTGTTGGAACTGAGAACTGATAGCAGAGCTCAATGACCCCGTAATAATAAGCAGAATGTTTAGGAACTGTTTACACATCAATTTGTGCTTGCACTCTAAGCAAGGCAATTAAATATAAGGGTACTTGTCGGTTATCCACCCCCCCAAAAACCCCCACGAAATCTCATTTTCAACGTCAATTTAATGTGCCATGCCTTAAAGCAGTATAGATTAAAATAAACAATTCTTTATAATACTACTGAGGTGGCTAATATGTTGCAATCTTGCATCAGCAAATTATCTAGAAGAGGCTACAAGAGCAATTGCACCTGCAACATGATGATACCGTGCCGACATGGATCAATGGGCACTGCGTTATAAGATCACCGGTCGCGGGATCTACGAGAGGAGTAGCGACCTTTCTTATAAGCCTATCAAGAAACCCACGCAGTCCTTGACGTAATTCTTATACCTGTGCATTCAAATACAAATCATATAAGAAACTAGTGCTGAAAGTATAGCAGCCAGTACAAAACAACAGATTTCATACGACGAATTGTAGGTACTGTACCGACTAATAAAGGAAAGGAGTAGTAGAAATTGACAGGGAAGAATTTTTAAGGTGGATAAAAGAACGAAGGCATCATGAGTATAAAAAACAACCGGTGGGCAGCGCAGAGTACAGAAAGACTCAGTTAACAGGAAAGTACATGGAAGGGGCACACAACCAGGAAATATACAATGGACAACAAAGATAAAAGTAAAATTTTTACAAAATGATAACGAAGAAAGAAAACGGGGGAGAGGATTTATGAAAAGGGTGAAAGAAATATGGGTTAACGAGTACCCAGAGCAAGCGATAGGCAGCATACAGAAGTTAGAGGGCAACCCAGCAAGGTTTGTAAAGAACACGACATTATTAATCTTGTATTAGTACGACAAAAGATTGAAGTGGAAAATGACAAATGGGGAAATCAAAGTGATGGCCAACAACAATGAAGTAAATCAGGATGAATCACTGGTAGAACATGGCGTAGTAATGGATGGCAATGGGTTGATAGACGAAAAATCTCCATTTAATGTGAAGCATATTACCTTGAATCATAGCACAATGACATAAATGGAACCCAGAGAGAAATTATGGAAAACTAGGGCTCCTACGAATTTCAAGAGAAAGCAGACATTATAGTAACTTAGAGCATCATCTGGGAAGAGACGACATTATTCAGAAATCATTGACAAGGTGTATGCGATGGCCAAGAGAGTAGAATTAAAAATGGGCTTACCGCAAAATATGAGTAGTAGGAATGGAAGAAAAACGCCATCTGAAGGAAACAGGAGGGTGATAAGAGTAAAAAGAGAAATGGAGGTGCTACGACAAAGTATTGCTAGACTAACGCTAAAGAGAAAAAAAATTAAGAGACTTTAAAAAAAACAAATGAAGGAGTAAGACACAGTATCAGAGAACATCAGGAGATACAAAGAGACATGGGTAGATCAACTGCGATGAAAAAAGTGAAACTAAAAAAAGGTTATTTAAACAAGCAACAGAATAAAAGACAATGCCAACTTTGAAATGGACCAAAAACCTTTTTTCAATCCTTGGAAGAAAAGGCTGTCTACGAATGAGAACCATTACCCGTGGAAAAAATTGTTGGGATAAGGCTAAATGAGGAAATAACATCAGACATGCCATGGATGGACGAAGTGAAAATGACCTACAAATAAAAAAAAGGTACAAAATGTAAATGAGTTTACTATTACGGCAAATAAAGTAGTTGCAGTGATTAGAAAAAGGAAGAACTGGACAGCTGCAAGTATGAATAAAATTCAAAATTACTGATTGGGAAGATTCCAAAACGGCCTTGGAGGCAAGGAGAAGAGCACTTGAGACGATGAAGAATGATGACGAAATACCATTATGGTAGTTAACAGAAGACCAGTCCAAAAACATAGAACTTATCAATGAGCAGAAATATCGCACAATAACTTTTTTGAACACTTTATGTAAGAAAATGGCAGGATTAATTCGAAAATACAAGAGGGCATGTAGTGGAGAATAACATCTGGAACCAAGGGCAGCGTGGAGCAGTGGAAAGTGTACGCGGCACCGCTTGCCAGTTAATCACTGACAAATGTATCACGGAAGAAGTAAACCTACCACCGAAATTTAGCGATAGCCTTCTATGACTCCCAGAAAGCCTATGAAAAAAATGCACCATCATCGGATAATACGAGTGTATGAGTGAATTCGAATAGCGACTGCGGTCATTTCATTTTTGAGAGTACTAATAAATAAATGGAAAACAAAACTTGAACTCTGGAAAACTGGTGAAAAGTATGTCAACGGATAGTTATTCAACGGTTGGATTTTGTACTACAGAAATTCCTGTTGTTAACCTTAAGAAAGGGCAAAGGAAGATGAAAGCTGGACAACCAGTTTGTTTATGGATTATCATAAGCATATAAGGAAGCACACAATTTATCAAAGGAGATAAACTAAGTTATTGTACGAGTCAAGATAAAGGTGCTTGTCATGGTGTTCAAAAATTTGCAGAAATTATTTCGAAAGTGGGAAAACGGTGAAAGCTGAATGATTGAGAGTGTTACAGGAAACGATGAAGGGCTAAGGCCTAGATCAGGGGGAAATTCAGTATATGTTTCTTAGAGTGATGCAGGAAAGTGGTATTAAGACAAAGCAGGCATATAAAAGGGTTAAAGAAGTCACCTAAAGGTTGAAAGTGCTAATAAAATCCAAACTAAATGGTGAACACTTGATACAAGCAATAAATTATTAAGTTATTCCAGTGGCAGCCTATTGAATGAATCTTTACGAAGTCACAAAAGGTGAACTGCATGAGCTCTATCAGATTTTTAAATGGGCATTGAGAAAGAACAACATGTTAGGAAGATAAGCAAGTGATGGAAGGTAACATTTAAAAAGAGATCAAGGTGGGAGAGGGCATACGTTTACAAGTGGTGTGAATGCAGAGACAAAAACGAGTTGCCCATTATATGTACACATGAAAAATGAAATAAGTGGATCCATGCAGCAAGGCACCGAGAAAAAGTGAAAGAAAATAACACAATCATTTTTGAAGCAGTAAAAGCAACGGTGGAAATTTAGATAAACTATGATAATTGAGAAACCTTCCTTGAGGGACCTTGTTGACAAGTTAAATTTTTATGACTAATTCGCGGCTTTTGTACTCATCCTTTGTATTCAATGTTGGTTTTATTTCCCGAATGAGTAATGCCTCTAATGTCATTAACTTGTAGTCCGACTTAGTCGACTTTAGATGTCATTAGAATTTGTAGACGATAATGTAAGGTTAGAGAGTGAATTACTGGAATTAGGATGTTAACTGGCATGGAAGATGAAGACAGAATTAACGAAGGGTGTGGAAAAGAAACGANCTATGATAATTGAGAAACCTTCCTTGAGGGACCTTGTTGACAAGTTAAATTTTTATGACTAATTCGTGGCTTTTGTACTCATCCTTTGTATTCAATGTTGGTTTTATTTCCCGAATGAGTAATGCCTCTAATGTCATTAACTTGTAGTCCGACTTAGTCGACTTTAGATGTCATTAGAATTTGTAGACGATAATGTAAGGTTAGAGAGTGAATTACTGGAATTAGGATGTTAACTGGCATGGAAGATGAAGACAGAATTAACGAAGGGTGTGGAAAAGAAACGAAAGGAAACTTACCAGCAGAAAGAATTAAAAAGTGAAGAAGGCAAGAACAGAAATGCCATCTTTGGTGGAAGCAGAGACCAACACCAAGAAAGACAGCATCAGTAATCACAATGATTAAGCAAATGGTGGTCACATGAGAATGGAAGGTGTCAGGGGAACTGACTTGAAATGGGAGGCCTCCAACGTGCGGAGACGTTAATGAAACAGTCCCGCAACTTACTGTTGAATGTAAGAATACAGTCAATATTCAATATTTAGTACGACATAACAGAGTGTAAATGGTGATGGTAATTGCATGGGCAAAAGAATATGGGTTGGTAGGAAAAGAAACAAAGTAGTGTAGAGAAAAAGGACAAGAGTTGGAGATCAATGGTGGCAAATTAGTCTCGGAATTTGGATTCAACGTACGCGAAACAACAACGACTAAGAGACCAGATTTGGTACAGGAAGCCAAAGAAAAGGAATAACATTTGGATTTCTGATAAGGTATGTTCAAGGCAGGTGAATATAGCAGCTAAAAGAAATGAGAAAGTGCCAAAGTTTCGACAACTTGCATTTAAATCAAGAGAGAGAAAACCTGAATATGATAAAACGATTGTTTCCGTAGTCATCAGTGGTCTTGGTGCAGGTATAAAGTGAATGTTGCTTGATATGGAAAACCTATTTAACGAAGACTTAGAACAAGTGCAATTCGCTCAGATACAAATGATGCAAAAAACTGCATTAATGGTGAGTGAACGCCATAGTTCTGAAAGAACTTTCAGGACTCCTGCAAGAAGATTAAATATTGGGTGTTTACTTCCTTTGTATGGACGACTTGACTTTCTATTAGGACCAACAATCTTGGGTGGTCCGTTATTGCTGGCAACTTAATTATAGCTATTTTGCTAATAATAATAATAATAATAATAATAATAATAATAATAATAATAATAATAATAATAAATGTCCTGGGTATTGACATTAAACTGCATCCGGTTGTGGAGTTTCGACGTGGGCGAATGAGGTTACCCTTTGCCACAACTACCTCCAGGTCACCGTTGAGCAAGGTGTAGTACCTGTTAGCTCTTCCCGAGACCATGAAGTACCGGGTTGGCATCCGGCGGGGGTAAGTCTGTCGATCCGCGTGGACAAGAAATACCAGGTTGCGACTGGCGCGGTATATCCAGCTCCTTGGCAGTAAGGTTAAAATGCACTCCTTGTAATGATGAAAACTAGAAATCAAAAAACATACCACATCGTCCGTCGCGTGGGTAAACAAGGGACGCGTCCCCCAAGGGAGCTGAACCAGCTTGGGATCGAAAAATGTGCTACTGACTCAGCAACCTCTCAAAATAAAGAAACTAATAACTCTGATGGTAACCAAGCACGGGGAAACCTACCAGCTGGCCCATCTAGAGAAACATCAAACAACAGAACCAAAGAAAAACGACAAAGATGGAACAGAGAGGACTATATTGAAATTATGTATGCTTTTTATATGTCATTAGAAAAACCTGAAGGAAGTCACACTAACAACACTTTTAAAATATGGAAAAATCGCAATCCAAATGTAAAATCATACTTAGATCCAAATAGATTAGCAAATGTAAGACGGGATATATTGAAGAACAATAGGCTAACTGAGTTAGAGCTAAGAGAAATCAAGGAAAAGGTTAAAGCCGATATTAGGGACAATGAAGCTGTTCGTTCCGAGGCCTCTGTCAATGAGGATGTAATGTTTGGGGATGTTGATGAAGGATCAGTCGATGAGTTGAACCAAGAAAATATTACGAGTCAAATTGTTAGGTATGACACGGTTGATACTAACCATGAACCTTTGATTGTTAACCAAAAAATAGAATTTGATGACCTTGAGTTTGACGGATTCAAAAATGATTTGATAGCTAATACTGAAAAATATGACTCACTCGATATGAAAGAGCGTGATGGTCTAGTAAAATTAAAGCTGAAAAAATCTCAGGAGAAATACTTAGACATGGCAAATTCTGCCTTAGCTGACCTTTGTGAAGAAATTGAACCAGACATCATTGAATTAAATACAATCATATATGCTTGTGCCAAAACAATCGAATCAAAAGTAGGTGTTAAACGTAAACCGCTAAAGCAACGTCATCAGCATAAAAAGCCAAAATGGAAGAGAGATATTGAGAAAGCAGTTGAAGAGATGCGTGGTGAGGTCTCAATCCTAGATGAAATGGAAAGGGGAAAGGATCCTAAAACTAGAAAGTCGCGGAAGCTCAAACGAAAGTTCAAAATCGAAAGTTTACTAGAAATCCCTCCGATTAAAGAAGAGTTAAAACAAAAAATGCAGGCTAAGGCCCAACGTTTGAGACGCTTTGAAAAGCGAAGCAATTTCTACAGACAGAATAAAGTTTTTCAAAGTGATGGTAAGAAATTTTACAGAGAATTAGGGAAAAAACAAGAACCAGTTGTAGAGGTCCCAAGTCAAAACGGTATTGAAAATTTTTGGAATGGAATCTGGGGAGAGGAGAAAGGATTTAACGAGACTGCTGCTTGGATCTCAAATACAGAAGCAAACAATGCTAATGTCAATGAACAAGAATGGGATGATATAACTATGGCAGAACTGAAGTCAGCGCTAACAAAATCACTAAAGTGGAAATCACCTGGGCTAGACAAGGTGCCAAATTTCTGGTTAAATGCTTTAACATCAACGCATGGCCTTCTTACTGAACTTTTTAATAAATTACTTCATCATCCAGAAGAAACTCCGGGTTGGTTATGCGAGGGCACAACTTACTTACTTTCTAAATGCAGTGAAACAGGGGATCCCAAGAACTATAGGCCTATAACATGTCTTTCAACAACATACAAAATACTGACCTCGATTCTCACCGACAGGACTTATAAACATCTAGAAGAAAATAATTTGTTGCCATTAGAGCAGAAAGGTTGTAGAAGAGGCTCTTATGGGTGTAAGGACCAGTTATTAATTAACAAAATGCTTCTGGAGAATTGTATTGGTAGCAAAAGGAATATGAGCTGTGCGTGGATAGACTATAAGAAGGCCTTCGATAGTGTCCCGCACAATTGGATTTTACGATCGCTTGACCTTTCTAAAGTCTCTCCTATTCTTATTAAGTTCTTAAAATTTAATATGTCTCAGTGGACAACAAACCTTCATCTATTCCATGAAAATGGTGCCATAATTTGTAATAACATCCGAATTAAACGAGGAATATTTCAGGGTGATTCGTTATCTCCCCTTCTTTTTTGTATTTCTCTTATCCCACTTTCTTTAGAATTAAATTCCTCTCAATATGGGTATAAAATAGGCAACAAGAAGATCTCTCATTTATTTTACATGGATGATCTTAAGGTGTATGGAAAAAATGACAGTGAACTGGAAGGGCTATTAAAAATTGTGAAGGGTTTTAGTAACGACATTGGGATGGAATTTGGTCTCAGTAAATGTGCAAAGGCTACTTTTAAAAAAGGCAGACTTGCTAGTTCTACAAGTGTTCAGCTTGATAATGATACTGAAATTAAGAATCTAGAGCAAGAAGAAGTGTATAAATACCTAGGTGTAAACGAATCCAGTGGAATTCAGCATGCAACCATGAAAGAGAAACTACGAAAAGAGCTTGTCAGAAGGACTAGATGCATTTTGAAAAGCGAATTGAACTCTAAAAATAGGATAACAGCTATTAATACTTTAGCTGTTCCAGTCATTACCTATAGTTATAACATCATTAATTGGAATATCAGTGAGATTAAAAAACTTGATACTAAGTTGAGAAAAATGCTAACAACATATAACATGCATCACCCAAAAGCTGACATAGACCGCCTGTACGTGCCCAGAAAGGAAGGAGGTAGAGGCCTCACTCAACTAGAACTTGCCTATAAAACATCGACTATTGGACTCCTTAGATACCTAAGCCTTACAGAAGACTGGATGCTTAACCTAGTATATAGGCATCAAGAAAGGAAAAACATGCACTCTATTACTAAGGAAGGAAGAAAGTTTGCGAGAGAATTGGAAATAGACTTGTCAATTGAAGGTGGGGGGAAAAAAGAGGGAGAAAAAGTAACAGAAAACGCACAAAAGTTGAAAGCTTTAGCTAAAACGAACGGAAAGAAAGCAATCAACGAGGCTTGGAAAAATAAACCGCTCCATGGAAAGTATGCTCAACGTAGCCTAAAACCTGATGTAAATTTATCTGATACCCATAGGTGGCTAAGTAGTGCTGGTCTCAAAGCGGAAACAGAGGGGTTTATCATGGCAGCACAAGACCAAAGTCTGCGTACAAGAAACTACGAGGCAAATGTGTTAAGGAATGGGGCAGACCCGAAGTGTAGAATATGTGGGAAAAGTACTGAGACAATTGATCACCTTATATCTGGTTGCCATATTTTGGCCCCTAACGAGTACACAAATAGACATAACCGCGTTGGTCAATATATTCATTGGAAAGTTTGTAAATTCTATGAAATAGAAATTGTTGACACATGGTACGAACACAAACCACTCCCAGTAATCGATTCGTCAAAGGTGACCATTCTTTGGGATTTCTCAATAAGGACAGACCGAACAATTCAAGCCAACAGACCAGATATTGCCGTAAAGGATAAGTTGAGTAAACAATGCCGGCTGATTGATATGAGTGTCCCGTCCGATAGTAACATTTCGGTTAAAGAGTTTGAAAAGGTCACTAAATACAAAGACTTAGATATCGAAGTTGGCCGAATGTGGAACATGAGAGCGAAGACAATCCCAGTTATTATAGGCGCTCCAGGTATGGTGAAGAAAGGGACAGATAAGTATATCAAACAGATACCGGGAAACATACAGCTGCCAGAAATTCAGAAGATAGTTTTAAATAGTACGGCGGATATCCTTAGAAGAACACTCTCCCTTTAGAACTTAGTAGAAAGGAATGTATGTTGTAAAATAAAATTTAAAAAAAACCAACATACACGAACGACCAAATACCTTAGGCTATGAGTAATAGCCCGGTGATTGGTAGTTCTAAAACTTTGCACAATATAAAGAAAAGGAATCAAAACATAATAATAATAGTAATAATAATAATAACAATAATAAAAATAATATACTTGAAGGACTATTTAAAACAGTAAAAGCATTTAGTGATGATAGAGGAATAGAATTTGGGTTGGGCAATGTGCAAAAGCCACATTTAAGCGCAGAAAGTTAGTTAGCACCAACAACATTGAACTTGATGACGACACAGTTATCACGGAACTCGACCAAGAGGGGACGTAAAAATACCCGGGAGTCAACGAAGGAGATTGAATACAGCACCCACAATTTAAAGATCAGAAAAGAATGTATACGCAGAGTTAGGTCGATCTTGAAAACAGAATTGAACTCGAAAAATAGAATAGCCGCAATCAACACCCTAGCGATACCAGTAGTAGCATAGTTTTAACAACATCAATTAGAACCTTAGTGACCTCCAAAGACCAGACGCCAAAATTAGAAAACAGTTTACTTGTCACAGGATGCACCACCCAAAATCGGACATAGACCGGTTATGTGTTCCTTGGGTATAAGGAGGTAGATGATAGCTACTGTTAGAGCTCTCATATAAGACTTCCACTACAGGGCTCTCTCAGTACTTGGATAATGCTGACGACTGGAAGCTGCAATTGGTGAATTTGCATTAAAACTAAAAAAAACCCTGCACTCTGTTGTCAATGAATCCCAAAAATTTTCTCGGGAAATAAATCTTGAAATTGAAAATGACAATCTCACAACACCGACAAAGACAAAAATCTGCAACCACTTTTCTATAAACACTAACACTAACTGGAACGAACACCATCCCGAACCTGTTACTGAGGGACAAGATTTGACAATTCTCTGGGACTTCCCAATCCATATTGACCCCACGATACAGGCCAACAGCCCTGATGTTGTCATTAAGGACAGGAAAAACAACACCTGCCTCCTTATAGACATGTGCGTATCATCAGATAGAAATGTCTCCGCCAAAGTGTTTGAAAAACTTGTAAATTATAAGGATCTTGAAACTGAAATTGAAAAGATGTGGCACCTAAAAACTACAACTGTCCCTGTTGTGATAGGTGCTTTGGGACTGATAAATAAAGGGTCAAGTGAATAACTTTAGAAAATTCCAGGAAACCCTTTTCCTCATGAAATTCAAAAAATAGTATTAAATAGCACAGCGCATGTACTACGAAGGGCGCTCAGTATCTAGAAATTGACGTCTTCACCACCTCACCCTTTTTGTATATATTTGTGTCTTGTAATTGATATTCGTGAATTGTCCTGAATAAAATCTTCATACCTTTTTATACTTTATTTATAGATTTTTTAAACTGAATATTTTATTACTATTCTCCCTTTTTATAAAAAATAAACTTCCTATTTCACTCACCCGATGTCACTCGTAGTAACCCGGTGTTTGATCCCACACCACAATTCAAAGAGAAAATAACAACAATAATAATAAATCTGCGTGGACTTGAAATACCAGGTGGCATCTGACGCGGAATAGCTAGCCCCTTGACAGGAAGGTTAAAATGCACTCCTGATTTAAAATGAAAACAAGAAGTCAAAAATCATACCACATCGTCAACAAGGGACGTGTCCCCAAAGGGTGCTGAACCAGCTTGGGGTCGAAAAGTGTGCGACTGAATCAGCAACCTCTCAAAATGAATTAAACAATTAAAACTCTTGATGGTCACCAAGTACAGGGCAAACTACCAGCTGGCCCATCCAGAGAAACATCATCAAATTAGAAAACAAAAGAAAAACGACAAAGATGGCACAGAGAGTATTATGTAGAAATTATGTATGCATTTTATATGTTACTAGAAAAACCGGCAGGGAGCCGTACTGAAAATACCTTTAATATATGGAAAAAACGAAATCCAAATGTGAGAACATATTTGGGTGCAAATAAATTAGCCAATATCAGGCGAGATATTTTTAAAAACAATAGGTTAACAGAGTTCGAACTAAGAGAAACCAAGGACAAAGTAAAAATGGATATCATAGCTGTTGAAGGTGTGGGTGTAAATATTTTAGAAAATGAGGATGAAGCACTTGCAGATATTCCAGTTGATGAAGGTTCTGATGATGAATTATCCCAGGGAGGTACTGGGAACAATGACAATAGATTTGACGTAATTAATTATGGTAATCAGCGCATTCGAATACAAGACCCTGAAGCTGTACCAGGTGCAAAAAGAAGAGAAGTTGATGATACCGAGCTTGCTCGATTTAAAGACGAAATAATAGCTAATGTTGAAAAATTTGAATCTGTTGATATGAAAGAGCGTGACGGTCTCGCTAAAATAAAATTTAAAAGATCACAAGATAGATATCTAATCATGGCAAAGCTTGCCCTCCAAGATTTCTGCGAAGACGTTGAGGTAAATATAAGTGAACTGAATACCATTTTCTATGCATGTGCTAAGACCATTGAAACAAGCATAGGCATTAAGAGAAAACCGCCAAAAAACGTAACCATTATAGAAAACTCAAGTGGAAGCGAGATATTGAAAAAGAGGTTGAAGAGATGCGCGGTGAGATATCGATTTTGAGTGAAATAGAAAGAGAAAAGGATCCAAAAACTAGGAAATCTCGACAAGTTAAAAGAAAGTTCAGGATAGCAAGTATACCAAAAATCCCCCAAATAAAGGAAGAATTAAAACAAAAAATGCAAACGAAGGCCAAACGTTTAAGAAGGTTTGAAAAGCGAAGCAACTTCTATCGGCAGAACAAGATATTTCAGACAGAAATAAAAGAATTTTTACAGGGAATCAGGTAAAAAATAAGATACAGTTAAAAAAACCCAAGTCAAGAGAATATTGAAAGATTTTGCAAAGGAATCTGGAGGGGGGGGGGGGGGGGGGGAAAAAAGGCATAACGAATCTGCTGCAGGGATCCCAAATACAGCAAATACCAATAAAAATGTGAATGAACAACAGTGGGAAAGGAGAACTGTGTCCGAGTTGAAGTCTGCCTTAGCTAAAACACAAAAGTGGAAAACACCGGGATTAAACAAATTACCAAATTTTTGGCTAAACGCTCTGTCTTCAGCGCATCAAACATTTGCTAAACTGCTCGATAGATTGATGCAAAACCAAGAACAAACACCAAGCTGGCTATACTGGATGTACCACTTACTTACTTGCAAAAAGCAGTGACACAAAGGACCCTAAGAACTATAGGCCAATTACATGTCTTTCAACAACGTACAAACGACTTACTTCAATACTTACTGACAGAACGTACAAGCACATAGAAGAAAACAATCTGCTGCCTCTGGAACAGAAGGGATGTAGAAGAGGCTCGTATGGCTGCAAGGATCAGTTATTAATACACAAAATGATTCTCGAAAATTGTAATACCCGTAAAAGAAACATGAGCTGTGCGTGGATAGACTACACAACGGCATTCGATAGCGTCCACCATGATTGGATTCCGCGTTCACTTGATCTTTTCAAAATTTCCCCGATTATTATCGAATTTTTGAAGACTCAATGGAAAACAAGTCTACACCTCTCTCATAAGAATGGTACGATTATATGCAACGATGTCTTCATTAAACGAGGAATCTTTCAGGGTGATTCCCTCTCTCCTCTCCTTTCTTGTATTTCACTCATTCCATTGTCTTCAGAACTGAATTCCTCACAATATGGATAAAAGATTAACAATGATAAGATCTTTCATTTATTCTATATGGATGATCTATAGCTTTACGGGAAAAATAATAGTGAACTTGAAGGGCTTTTGAAAATTGTAAACGGGTTCAGTGACGATATCGGTATGGAGTTCGGTATAAGTAAATGTGCAAAAAAGGTAAACTGACTAGATCTGTTAATGTACATCTCGATAAGGAAACTGTAATTAAAGACTTGGATCAGGAGGAAGTGTACAAATATCTAGGTGTGAACGAATCTAATGGGATTCAACACTCAGATATGAAAGAGAAATTAAGGAAAGAACTTGTTAGAAGGACTAGGGTTATTCTCAAGAGCGAGTTAAACTCTAAAACAGGATTACGGCTATAAATACACTGGCAATCCCGGTCATTACTTACAGTTACAAAGTAATTGACTGGAATCTTAGTGAAATTAAAAAACTGGACACCAAAATACGTAAAATACTTACCATGTATACTATGCACCGCCCCAAAGCTGACATTGACCGCTTGTATGTAGCAAGAAAGGAGGGAGGTAGAGGCCTGACACATAAAACATCCACTATTGCTCTCCATAGATACCTGAGTCTTACTAAGAGCTGGATGCTAAAAATACTGTACAGATATCACGAAAGAAAGAAGTTACATCCTATCGTTAAGGAAGCAATAAAATTTGCTGAGGAACTTGAAATAGGCGTTCAGCATGCAGCTGAAGAGAATGGAGATGAAGAACACGTTACTGATAATGCACACAAACTGAAAACATTTGCGAAAGTAAAAGGTAAAAAAGCAATTGGCCAAACTTGGAAAATGAAACCGCTTCATGGACAGTATGCAGCCAAAAACCTGATGTAGATTTATTAGACACCCATAGGTGGCTTAGTAGTGGTGGTCTTAAAGCGAAAACCGAGGTCATTATAATAGCTGCACAGGACCATAGTTTATTAACCCGAAACTACGAAGCAAATGTTATACTTAATGGTGCCGATCCGAAATGTAGATTCTGTGATAAAAGTGTCGAGACGATTGACTATTTGGTGCCAGGTTGTCAAATCCTAGCGCCAAACGAGTATACTA
>RDPX01000036.1:3758275-3791839 GCA_003991215.1 Morbakka virulenta | reverse complement strand
ACAATATGGATAAAAGATTAACAATGATAAGATCTTTCATTTATTCTATATGGATGATCTATAGCTTTACGGGAAAAATAATAGTGAACTTGAAGGGCTTTTGAAAATTGTAAACGGGTTCAGTGACGATATCGGTATGGAGTTCGGTATAAGTAAATGTGCAAAAGCTACTTTCAAAAAAGGTAAACTGACCAGATCTGTTAATGTACATCTCGATAAGGAAACTGTAATTAAAGACTTGGATCAGGAGGAAGTGTACAAATATCTAGGTGTGAACGAATCTAATGGGATTCAAGGCTCAGATATGAAAGAGAAATTAAGGAAAGAACTTGTTAGAAGGACTAGGGTTATTCTCAAGAGCGAGTTAAACTCTAAAACAGGATTACGGCTATAAATACACTGGCAATCCCGGTCATTACTTACAGTTACAAAGTAATTGACTGGAATCTTAGTGAAATTAAAAAACTGGACACCAAAATACGTAAAATACTTACCATGTATACTATGCACCGCCCCAAAGCTGACATTGACCGCTTGTATGTAGCAAGAAAGGAGGGAGGTAGAGGCCTGACACATAAAACATCCACTATTGCTCTCCATAGATACCTGAGTCTTACTAAGAGCTGGATGCTAAAAATACTGTACAGATATCACGAAAGAAAGAAGTTACATCCTATCGTTAAGGAAGCAATAAAATTTGCTGAGGAACTTGAAATAGGCGTTCAGCATGCAGCTGAAGAGAATGGAGATGAAGAACACGTTACTGATAATGCACACAAACTGAAAACATTTGCGAAAGTAAAAGGTAAAAAAGCAATTGGCCAAACTTGGAAAATGAAACCGCTTCATGGACAGTATGCAGCCAAAAACCTGATGTAGATTTATTAGACACCCATAGGTGGCTTAGTAGTGGTGGTCTTAAAGCGAAAACCGAGGTCATTATAATAGCTGCACAGGACCATAGTTTATTAACCCGAAACTACGAAGCAAATGTTATACTTAATGGTGCCGATCCGAAATGTAGATTCTGTGATAAAAGTGTCGAGACGATTGACTATTTGGTGCCAGGTTGTCAAATCCTAGCGCCAAACGAGTATACTAATAGGCACAATTGTGTAGGCCAGTATATTCATTGGAAAGTGTGTAGCTACTAAGGAATTGAAATTGTTGAAACCGAACACCAACCCTTACCAGTAATGGACATCCCACAAGTAACCATATTATGGGATTTCCCAATAAGAACGGACCAGACATTGTCACAAAGGGCAAATTGACCACGCAGTGCCAGATGATTGATATGAGTGTCCCATCCGACAACAACATCACTGCCAAGGAGTTTGAAAAGCTTGGTAAATATAAAGACTTAGAAATCGAGGCCAGTCGGATGTGGAACATGAGAACGAAGGTAATACCGGATATTGTAGGAGCCCTTGGTATGGTGAAGAAAGGAACTCGAAAATACGTCGATTTAATCCCGGGAAATATTCAATTGCCAGAAATCCAGAAAATAGTTTTAAACTCAACGGCACACATTCTCAGAAAAGCACTTTCTCCATAAAGAAATCGGAAAACTAGAAAACTATGAAGCATACATGAACGACATAATACCTCACGTTATGAGTAATAACCCGGTGTTAAGTAGTTCCCAAATTTTATGCACTCTAAAGAAAATTTGAAAAGACAAATAATAATAATAATAATAATAATAATAATAATAATAATAATAATAATAATAATAATAATAATGCCCTTTGGCATACACTACAACATTGCATTTTGTGTCTATTTATTGTCGTTTTTGTCACCAAACAGTGCAATAACAAATATCCAGTCTGAATTCAATGTTGCAATACTGAACTTCGTACTGATGCTAAATATCTTTCTTGGTATTGTCAGCTATCAGACTAGAGAGTGTGTGTGTGCTGTAGTCATGATTTGTTGTCATACAACAACAACTGCTTGAGCAATGTGCCTTTCCTCACTGGTCATGGGGCAGCACTTGCCAAGTTGAAGTGATGTCCCCATTTCATTTTGCTTATCTATTTTACCTAATTCTTGTGGCTGGAGTACATGTGCCTGCATTCAACTTACCTCGTTTGTTATTGGGCGCTCAATGAGGGGTTTTCACCCATCCATCACTAGATGGAGAGTAAATAATTGATATTGCTGTGCCCAGAGACTGAAAGGTTGAAGAAAACGAGATAAAAAAAAATATTAAAAAATATCAACTGTTAAAAGATGAAATTTTAAGACTCTGGAATTCAAAGAAGGCCTTCTTTTTAGTAACAGTTGTTATTGAAGCTCTGAGAATGGTAAGAAAGAAATGTGGTGGGTATCTTAAACAAGTGACAACGAACACCACGATCGAAATATACAGAAAACTACTCTGTTGGGTACATCACTTAACCTCTGCAAATTCTGTCTATCAAGTCAGCGATGAAAGAAGTCTTGAAATCTTTGATAACTTGTTATCCGCTTTCCGCACAAATAATCATGAAAAAGACCATTAGTCGAGATCAAGAGAATGAAACATAACTCCCCCCCCCCAAAAAAAACAAACCAACACAACACTACTACTACTACTACTACTACTACTACTACTACTACTACTACTACTACTACTACTACTACTACTACTACTAACCATCATCATCATCATCATCATCATCATCATCAGAAGAAGAAGAAGAAGGAGTAGAAGAAGAATCAAATCACAAAGCAGCAGTGGTTATCGAATCTTGAACTTGAAGAGTTAAAGCGATCGACTGAAGAGGGATCGTATGGACAGGTGGAAAAGGGATCAGGCATGGGAGTAGAATTGAGGACATCGTTGATCTGGTGTCAGTTGTTGATCATGGAATTGCTGATAGAAATGCTTATTTTTCACTTTATGACGAAGTAAAAGCTAAAGAGAAGAATTTCATTGAACCATTAAATGAGATTGGTAAGAAGGAAAGAAAAAGATTACTATCTCTGAGAGGGGTTAAAAAGGGAAGGCTGCATCCACCAGTAAAAAAGGTGGACAATGTAATGGGCAGGATTAAGGTGAACAACATTACCACGACTAATAATATGATACATTGTGGAGCCGTAATGGTGATAGAAATGCTTGAAATGAAAAGCAGAAACAAAACGAAAAGAAAATAACCATGGTGGAAACTGAGGTGTGAAGGGCAAGTTAAAGATATGAACCGAGGTCCAGGTCGAGTGAATGCTTTAATTGACAAGAAAGCAGCTAAGAAGAAAGGATTGAAATTTGTGGAGAAGGCAAGACAAAAGATTAAAGCCAAAAACGATGAGGGTTTAAGATGTAACCAAAGAACCAAGCGATACCAACAGAATCGACAATTCAAGAACAACTAAGATGGATTCTATAAACAGCTAAACGGTAAAGGAAAACATGGTGAAGGAGAGCAGGGTGAAGGAGAGCAGGGTAAAGAAGAACAGGGTGAAGGAGAATAGGGTGCCGCATGCAAATGAAGCAAGGCAGTTTTGCTATTCCAGTACAGAGATACTCAGCTGCTTTCCTCAACTGGAAAAAGGCCGACCTTTAAGAGATGGATCGAAGAACAAGGAAGCTCCTAACTATGCACAAGGGACTTCAACCAGGGAGTAATGTTGATAGATTATGCATACCCAGGAAAGAAGAGGATTCATGAGCCTTGAAGATACTGTTAATCTTTCCAAAATTGGGCTAAAAAGATTTGTCGAAGACAGCAAGGAGAAACTGTTAGTTGCAGCTAGAGGTGATGCTGAGAATAAGGACGCTGTAACATAAAATAAGTTTACGAGAAGAATCAGTCATGAAAGGAAAACCAACTGGCAAGGGAAAGTGTTGCAAGGTCAGTTCATCAGACAAACTGAGTTTGTGCCAGATAAATATCAATGGTTGTGGCTGAAAGAAGGAGACCTGAAGCGAGAAACCGAAACCCTCATTATGGCGGCACAATAACAGGCAGTGAGAACAAATTTATTTAGTGAAAGCAAAAATTGGTAAGATTCAACAAGATAATAAATGTGGGCTGTGTAATAAGGCAGATAAAAGCATCAATAGCATCTGAAGTGAATGTGGTAAAATGGTATAAAAGCAGTATGAACCCAGGCATGACTGGGTACGTAAAAAGATACATTGGGAGGTATGCAGGAAATACAGTCTTCAAAAGAAAACATGAATTACTGATCAACTTCAACAAAAACAACATTATTTGAAATCAGTGTGTAACTGAATAATTTTAATGATAATAATAATAACAACAGTAACAATAATAATAAAACTGAATGTAAATTGAGATACATTTCATCTCAGTCTATGGACTACAGTACATATGGTTTATTGCTGCTTTATTGCTGGCCGCTGAATGCGGGTTTTTACTCATCTATAACTAGACGTGTTACCACTCAGTGATGATGATGATAATAATAATGATGGTAATAATAATAATAATAAATAATAATAATTTACATTCCAAATGATTATTCAAGATACGTGAATCGTGTTTGTCTCATATGTCCAAGTTACATTATAGAAGACATTATAAATTATAAATTAAATTATAAGAACCTGGTTGTCTTAAAAGAAGTATATACCAGGAAGTAAAGGCAAGGACTGTGTGTGAAAATATTGTCACATAAAGCTCAAGAAGCTGAATAAGCTTGTATCATACAGCACATGAACATGGAAAACAGAATTTGCGATACCGCAGACAGGAAATTATCAGTATTCTTAAGGAGAAACAACCTGATATTTTTCTTACCCTCAATGGGATGATTCGGGAAACAATCCTTGAGCTAGATATTAAAGAAATTGCTTGTGACTATGATGTGACCATATTGCTAGCAAAACTTGATAAACTGTGTTAAAGAGACTGAACCTGCTCCGCTTATGAAGCGTACGAAATGCTTAAAAACCTTGCGAGGCCAAGAAACATAAACAATGCTGATTGTTATTAACTTTGAGCGACTTTACAATAAGGCTGAAAGTTTCAAAAAGTCAATTCATGAAGAAGTTTTCGCTTATCGTCTGGGGGTTTTTTTGTTGTTTTTTTTGTTTTAACGTCATTTTCCCCAAGTAACTGGGGCTCAGACGGTGCTCTTCAAAGGGACTTGGATTTGGCAGTGAGAAATTTCTTGGCCGGATGCTCTTCCTGACACCAACTAATGGCTTTTTCTTTTGTGAATTTCCAAAGTCGCCCGCTCGGGGAATCGAACCCGGAATTCTTGGTTTCGGTGCAGTTGCACTAACCATTAAGCCACGGCTCCTTATCGTCTGTTTGTTAAATAGCGCAAACAGGCTTGAACAATAAAAGGAGTTAATAAGAGGAGTAACACTCTCAAAATTAAATATTAGAAAAAAGAAAATGCTTACAAATACAGATAACTCTGCACTTTTATCATCACCCCAAACCTTACAACGTAGCTGTTACCCCTTGAACCTTATGACACATTCTTTGGTAATACCACCAGAGCTTTTATTCGTCATCCCGTTCCTCTCGAAACCCTTGGGTGGTAATCCAAGATACACAAAGCAGAGAGGTATTACCACTCTTAGCAATCGTAACCAGGCACGCACTAATCATAAATGAGAAACAAAACCACTTCGCAAAATTGGGGAAACTTCACCATTTGCAGGGTGTGGTTGAATTTGCCACTGAGTTTCGTCAACCTATTAACTATTAAAGTTTGACATATACAAAAAAGAGAGAAAAAAAGAGAAGGTAATTATGACTAACAGTGAAAACTCATTTTTAGAAGAATCACTCAATATGCTAAGATTTGTTTAATTGTGGTTGTACTTAGGCAGCGTGAGGAAATACGGTTTAAATTTTATGTGAAAATACCACGCGAAGAAGATTTAAAATATTTAAAAATATTAAAACCTATTCAAAGAGCAAAATGTTTCAATTTTATGGAAACAAAATTATCAAATCAAATAAGCTATATTCCAACCAAGATCAGTTTTAACCATACTTTCAGTACTCTTAATTTTAGTAAGTTCTGATATTTCGTTGTCTTTGAGAAAAAATTAATGAAAAAGGCGGACGCCACAATGATAATATGTGCGAACCACACAGTCAAAGAACAACACTACATACATTCCCATAATTAACTACCTTAACACAGCTGATTTTGCTATCCACAGTGTTAGCAAATGTGATGAAAAGATGGAGATATATCATAGTTCATCTGGTCAATAGTGCATACAAACTCTCTTAAAACATGCAATTAGTATACCTCGGCTCTGGACAGAAAATACAAGTATCAACCTAGATGCCATTGCAATAAAACAACATATTTTGTTTGAGATGCCGACAATGTTAAGTTGAAACGGTTACCTCATGACGCAGAAATCGTAAATGATGAAGAGGTTTAAAAGTGTTTGAAAGTTCTCGACAATTTATGTGATGCTTGGTTGAAATACAAAAAACACAAATCTCGACCAGTTGTTCGTTTACCACTTGCAAAAGTATTTAATGAGAGAGTAGCAATGGTCTAAAATAAATGGTGATCATTGAAAGGCCCAATGCTATTAAATGACTTAGGGTTTCTAAAATAAACAAAGATACAAACTGCGATTTACAAAAAAGCTTAGCTTGGTCTTCAGGTACCAAAAGTACATTAAAAACGTAAATGGTTACTTTGTATGTCAGTTGGTGTTTGGTAGAAATATTAACTATTCACATAATTATGTCGATAAATTACCTGCACTGCAGAGCAAAATTAGCAGTAAAATAGTAGCGGCTAATGTCAATGCAAGATGGAGTAAAAGTGAAAGCCTAATATTATACCAGCGAAAATATCTTGAACGTTCCCCTGAAATTCGTCGTTTTTTATCAACTTTTTACTGCTTTTGTCACCAAATAATCGAAACGTCGCAATATGGAAATGAATATTGGGTATGAGTAATGGTTTGAATGTGGATAATGGGTTATTAACAAGGATGTTAAATGAGCTCACTGACACAGACTTTGAACGTGAACATACGATACATTGACGCTTCAAATTGTATTGGCCGGAGAACAGTGTACAAATGGGCCCCAGTGACGAATTGGCAATATGGAAGGTTTTGTACTGAAATTGAGGATACTGGTCAAAAAAGAACTACTTTAAAATGGGTTAAAACAGTTTAAAAATGGTAAAAAGGAAGTTGAAGCTCTTTCCTAGACGATTTGAAAATGAAAAAATAGTTTCACCGATTCACCAGCTTTTGGAAAAGGAAGCATTTCGGTGACGTCTTATGGCTTCTTAAAAAACAGTAGAACTGCCGATTTAGGGACCATCAAGAGATGTATGAAGATACTGAAACAAACCCTAAAACGATTTCTGAAGTTTTTGTGAATGATGACCAGTGTATTTCGAAGTTTCAGGATTGTTAGCAAAGCAATTATTCATGGATCAAAATCCACCGATCACGCGAGTGGTCATGTCTACCCCAGTTTTCCAAAAGGTCGACTTTCTAATTTGTCCAAATTTGTTAGCAAAACTTCAGTGGAGAAGTTGATTTTCACTGGCTTGCAACACATAGTTCCGCAACTTTTGTCGGCAATAGATACGATACGTGGTATGACTAACAATAAATGTGGGGTTTATTATATACTTTCTATGACATGAACGTACTGATTTTGAATGCCTGATAACTGCTTTTCCTTACAAATTGTGAATTCCGTTCTTGAGAATTTGGGGAGGGGTCTTAAGGTGCATTTTCCCCTTTGTTGCGAACATCTATGAATGAAAAATTCTGCTTGAAATGGTTGATTTTTCGAAAGTTTCCCAATTTCCAACAATCTAATAGGCAGGGCATTTACCATGTTTCTGAGTTTGAAAAGCTTGACCGGACAAGTTTTTAAAGTGTTTGTTCCGAGACCCCATTGTTTCTACNAAAATCCACCGATCACGCGAGTGGTCATGTCTACCCCAGTTTTCCAAAAGGTCGACTTTCTAATTTGTCCAAATTTGTTAGCAAAACTTCAGTGGAGAAGTTGATTTTCACTGGCTTGCAACACATAGTTCCGCAACTTTTGTCGGCAATAGATACGATACGTGGTATGACTAACAATAAATGTGCCAGAATCTACATGCTTTCATGTTATGTAGGAATAGGAATAGGGGCAAGCACTGAGAATGGGAAAGAAAGAGAACTGAATGAGATTATCTCTCAATCCAAGTATTAATAGTAAATCTGATGAGTAATGAAATTACAATACATGTATATTATGCAAATGAAATATAATGCGTACTATATTACATTAGTACGCACCAATAGTCAAGTGTTCTAATTATAGTAAACGTCAATGTAAAAAAATATGTAGAAATACCTAACTAAAGCTATAAAGTAAATGTAATTTGGAAGTGGTGGGAGGGTGGTTGTGGCATATCCCCAATAACTTCCACCTCTGCCATTAAAAGCATAAAATATTGATTCGAATGTTTCAATTTAAGTGTCAGAGAAGTTTAAAAAATGTCGAAAGAAGTCAGAAGTTTGTCACAATGCTTCCGTAGTAGTCCTAACAAAGGTCTGTTGTGGAATTTTCCCAAGCACATGCTGACGTATTTGTAAATCACAGTTACATTTGTGTAGCCTTTTGAACTATTGAAAATAGTGTTATTAGATTGGGTCGAGACTACTAATAATTGTTATTTACATAAAAGCTAGATATACAGATTAAAAGCAGACCTAAGAATATTGTACGCAAGTTACGTGGTGTTAAGTATGATAACCGGGTATTCTACATTTTATTGGCAGACTCTTTTAGAAACTATTGTTTTCAGAAATGGATACCATGCCTGTATTAGACTGTGCCAGTTAGTTATATGTAGTACTCAAGAATGATTAGATTAAGACTGTAAGAGTGAATTTCGAGTCATGACAGTAAAAAGTCAAGTACCTTTTTCTTTGGGGTGATATCTACAGTTCATACTGTTTGTAGAATCTGCGATTTTCAGTATAATTTTTTTACAGTCAGCAAAATCTTGGAAATAATCTTTGTCACAATCACAACCGTCCTGCATTGGTTCATAAAGGGTTGAAATAATTTTCTTTAAAACATCTCTTTCATCAACAGTTTGTGCACTCCAGTGCAATTACGCAGTGACCAAAGCACTTTTTCCTCGCAGTTCGCTGGAAGTCAGCAGTCTTGTGTTGCATTTCACTATCTCTTTCCCAGTGGGGACTATCTTCGAAAGAACTTTATGCTAACGAGTTGTCGTTAAGCTTGTTGATTGATTACCTTGGGCAGAGCAAATGTACGCCGTACGTTGTTCTATCAAAGTTTTGCTATCTTTATCTTCTCTTGCAATGTCACAGGTCCTCTTCTTACTTAATCGTTGATTCTCGTTTCAAAGAAACATAGATAAACATGGATTGGTCACAGCCTTTCATGATCCAATTCCTAATTTCAAAGGATCTACTCTAAGATCTAATCAAAATGTCTATATACATCTTTCATGGGACTAAACCCACACAGAAATGTACTTGTCAAATCTTCAGTAACTGAGCTTTCGTATCCTCTCTGTTTCGATCCTTAAACTGTCAAAAGTTACGAAAATTTACGACTGCCGACAACTGTTCAATATCGTCAAAGCCGCTGCCTTTGACAACCCGGCCAAAACATGGACAATATAAGCCATATTTGCAGCAAAAGAACAGACCGCGCGTTCAAACACTCTCATTTCTGCGTTCACAACAAAGCACAAATTGGTCAAACAAAAGAAAAATTGCACAATGGTCGGTCGAAATAGAGGCCACAACGGAAGCCTGCTTGGACGCGTTATACCCCCACTTCAAATCAAACTATGCATACCTACTCTCTTCATTTTATTTTGTCAATCAAAAATGACATGACAAGTCCGGGTTTTTGCTGGGGAAACTCATTAAAAGAGATGTTTATGTTGCACTACCACCAGAAGCATCATGTGAACAAGCCTTTTTGTGAAGGGTGAAGGCATTTATTTATGGCTTAACTGATGCTCGTGCCTGACACTCGAATGTAAAAAATGAACTTTTTAAAGTGGACTGTAAAACGAGTAAAGTTTCGTGTTGGTTGTGAAAATGATAAAGCTTTTCGTTATCTTGGTTTAAATATCAACCACCATATTGAATTCTCAATTTTCATAGACCAAACCGATCACAAAAAATCATTCATTGGGGTGAACATTTCAGTTCAGTGAAAAGAGAAAAAAATCTGGCCTTTTAGAGAAGGGCGACTCTGTGGCTAGAGACCATTGGTTGGGAGATTAGGATGGGTTTCAAATCAGACTAGATCTAACAAACCTGGTAAGTTTTTAGACTTTGGTGGTAAAATAAAAAATTGCTATAGTTGATGAAACTTTTCAAGTGAAAAAAATTCTGTCTCGAAGTATCAAATTCTAATATGTTAATCTCGGGCCCATGTAAGAAGTTGAATTCACTGCAAAAAGCTAAGCATCATTTGGAGTTCAAAAGGGTGGATAATTACAAGGTAGTTTTCTAGGTTATCCTATTCCACAGAAAAACTCGCGTATCAATCATGTGGCAATAGAGTAAACTTATTTGAGTGATCAAAAGTGCCACAGCAGCTTAAATACATTTGTCATCTCGTTGAAACTGGGTTTCTACTTGCTAATCCATTAGTGGTAAGTCCGACCTACCAGGTATCGATAACCATTAATATCACTATATGATACAGTCCACCCCATAAGGGCACTTCAAGCCTGCAAGAAATCTTACAAACAAAGGAAATTAAGATAGAATGGGTTGAAAATACAAAACAGCAGACTGCTTGGTCAAACGCGAAGCTCTACCTGAATCCTTGTTGGCTAGCCTTCGCCGTGCAAGTTAGACTTGTAGAAAAAAATTACGTCCTCGAGGTCCCGGGTGTGTTAATACACTTGCTTGCGTTATCAGCTTATGGAATTATATATATGGATTCTAATAAGTACATATCGAGCCCACTGAATGAATTACAAAAGGAGAGTAAATAAAAGGAATGCGTATAACTATTCAGAAACTACTTCTAAACGTAGGATAAGAATTGACACGAATGTAATCGGAGTACCCCTTCAAAGTCACTCCTTTCGTCCTTTAATGGTGTCGTTGACTGGACGGAAAAAATGTCTCCCAACTGTCCTATTTTGTTGTGGTGGCCTTTAATTTACAGAATTCATGTGCTGAAAATTCTCAAGACATTTTATGAAAGTGGCAGGTAGAAGTATCTGGCGGGGTAACTTAAAACAACTTAGAAGTGTAATAGGTAAAAAAACAAACACCTGTGAAGGGGCCCTTGGTGTATTACTGAGACGTGCTAGCTGCTTTCCAGTCAAAGTCAAAAGGTGGACGAATTTTGCACATAGCCACAAAAGTTTTTGTTGTACTAAATAATGCGATTTATTTGTCATAATAGAAGAAACAAGGCGGGTTAACGTGATCTCGAATTCTCGCTTATACCTAGGACTGTCATCTTGCATTTCTGGACTTGACAGAAAACACATCGATTCGATTAAAGCTTAACGCTTTGTAAACAAGGTGTTGGTTGAATAAATTCAAAAAACAGTTAAGCATGCAAGATTGATAACAAATGATTCTTTGGCCACACATTTTCAAATTCAATTAAATTTGACAACTTCTTGAAATGGATTTACCTTAGACATGACATGCAAGTAGTGAGCAACATAACTTTTTCGTCCAGGAGTCTCGACAGAAAGAATGCTGCCCATCATTTTGAGGAACAGGTTAGTCTGATCACTCACTTGGGGGGGATCACCTGGGAGCATAATTTCCTAAATTCCTGTTCTGAAGGGTCATCTTTAAAATCCGGGAGGTTAAGAACAAAAAACCAACACAACAAACAGCCCCCGCCTCCCCCCAAAACCCCAAAAGGAACGGTATCTACTGGTATTAATTCAAAAGTCTACTTTAATTCAAAACGTATGAGATAAAAGGCTGCAAACAGCCCGATGTAGCTAGTAACCAACAAACTTATTAACTTTGGGAATTGGTAAAAATTCATCCCGCAGTTTCAGAATTAACTGATCCATAAATTACTAAAGTGCACAAATGTGAGATCTGGTACGTTTGTTAAAGTCTCTGTGTGAAAATAAAAAACTAGCAAGGTTTCTTAAGATAATAAATCCCAATAAACTAGTTTCTATTCAAAATAAGTTTTGGTCACCTAACAGGTCTTTTATTAAGGGTCTATTCATGTCCGCAAAGTATTGTTATGCAAGAGCAATTAGTAGGGAAATCGCCGCTTTGATAATTGATTCAGTGATAAACGTAAATCTAAAGTGTCTTCTAAACCTAACAAGCAATTTATAAAGTGGTAAAAGCAGAGTGACTCTGACAGGACTGAGTCTGGTTACAATAAGCGATGACTGTTGGTTAGGGCCACATACTAGATAAAGTACCTCACAAAAATCGCAACTTGTCGTGGAACTGAATCCTACTGATACAAACACTTTGGTCTACACAGATAAGGCCAGGAATGAAGCAGATCATCAACTCCCACATAACTCTGTCTGAGCCAAATATCAAAAATGAATACCAACGACCCATTTCGTTGATAGCGCCTGCTTTGAAGGCTCAGAAACCTTGCTTAAGTTTGAAGGTAAAGTTGTATTACGGTACTGAGAAAGAGGTTTTTTTCATGAAATAATAGCACTAACCACAACCTTTTTTTCTAGGAATATAACTCTTGGGTGCCTGTTCTATCTGCAACAATAAATGGCTGCCATTTTGAATCATAACCCAAACCGCTGTAAGCCGACCGGCCACAAATCTCAGTAAACTTCCATGTTAAAAAAATTGAAAGAAATATCAGGTACTTACGATGACGTGAATGTGTTTGTGAGTTCATGCTTTATTTCTCCCTGAATGGAAAAAACACCAATCCGTTTTATTAAAAATAATCAACCATTGAATGAGGCACTAAAATTAAATTTCCGTTAGTTCCAATTGCTGATATTTTTATACCTCTCCTGCTTAAAAGCAATACTGATCAAGGATCCGCAGAGAGAGAGAGGTATTGCTTCAGATCATACTCGGGTTAACTCGGCTTCATTCTGCATATATGCGCTTTTTTCGGTTTCTTTTTTCATTTGTTTATGGAATAGCACGTTGGTCAAATCATTTGGGTGAGTGGAACTTTGCTCGTGACATATCAAAACCACGCCTCTGAGATAGCTGGCAGTGCGATTTTTTCATTAACGTTTTCAATTCAAAATTCAATGACAGGGGGAACAAAGGACTGGAATTGAAAAATCTCCTGCCATGGACTATTGTTTTCAGAGTTCTCAAAGTCAAGGGTCCCAGCCCAGCTGAAGGCACAAAGACGAAAAGAGGTCACGTACACCCGGGTAGATCAATCTGTATGGAAACAATGCAAAAATGTCTTCCGGAATGGGATAACTTCTAAGGCAAACAAAAAATTTTGTATGTCTTATTTAACATTTGAACTTTATGGCCGCTTAGTAAAGGGTACGGAGGGCAGTTACCATTATCTGAAAAAATCCACGATCCACATACAAGTCTATCATGTTTACTTAAATCTTCTCTCTGTGACAAACCCATTACCTGTACAGATGCAAGTCTACAATTAAAAAAATCTAATGAAAATAAAATGTCATAATAGACTAAACTAAATCTGAGAGTACTCCAGTCTGTGATTTCACGTGGAGCACAGAGTGAGACTTCAAATATTACAAATATAGTAAGGTAAGGGGTTGACCCTTTTACAAACTGCTGCGCAATTTCTATTTCAAATGTACGGCCTGATTGTCTATTGTTTTCTGACCTTACTGAGACCTAGAACTATTGTTAATAGTCCTCCAAGTTCAAAGTTGAATGATTAATTCGCAAACAATTGCACACAAAAATTGCTTGCGAATTAATCACGTATATATAACTTCACCCTAAGTTAAATTTATGGAAATGTTTTTTATGCTCGCATTCGGCCTGGATTTCGGAAACATCCACTAAAAATATTGCCATCTTTTATTTCAATTAGTCTAAAGAACAGAGCACCAAGTTCCACTAAAATGGATCCATGCTGGTGTCGATGGCGCTCATTTCTGCTAAACAAACTGTTGAGACTGAATTCTCAGTCAGGTTTGTATTCATCCCAATAAAGTTGAGGACTGTTTAAAGAGAATCCTTAAGATAATCTATTCATTTCATTGGAATGGGCCTAACAACCATACTTAATGCAACTGGTTTTAACTTATTTGGAAACAATTTGAGAATCCCGGCCGTTTTTCTATGTGGGTACTTAAGATTCTTAAAATGCTCAAATTTGAAGTGAGGGTACATTGCCACCATGCGCTGAAGATAGGCTCTTATTTTCCCATATCACTATCAGGACCCTAAAAATCTCAATCCCAACCCCAAAACCCCCACATGCTCTTGTTGAACACGTAAGAGGTTACTTGAGGCTGCAACTGACCCCTGTCTGTTGGCTTCTGTAAACGACTATTACGTTAAAGGCATCAGTCCGTCAAATTTCACTTCGGAATGTTGAAAACTGAATCCCCCAAAATTGGGGTCTTTTAACAAGGACCTCTTAGGTTTCGTACTTGGTCGAGGAAACCGGTGAGGCAACATGCAACATGCAGGCAGGTTTCAAATTATCGTGGACGGATATTCTTAAAATAAAACTTGATGATGGTACTTTTTAACGAAGTGTTTCGCATCTTTTAAAGTTCAAGTGTAGAAAGTTTTCTTGTGTCAAATAACTGTCTAATTTCAGCTTCTGATGCAGGGATGACGATAAAAGAGCAAATGGGAACGGGGGGGGGGGCTTCAGCCCACACTCTATGACGAATGTGTTTTGGAAATACCATATTCTCTCTTTTCTTCCGTTTATAATACTTAACACATTATTTACAACTAAATAAGGAAGGGGAGTGTTTCAAAGTTTCGAGTTTACAAGTTGACATACTCCACATCTGGACATCAAGTAATCTCTCCTTTCTTTCTTGTGTCGGCATACGTTGAATGATGTGAAATATGATTTCTCTTCACAGTTGATATTTTAACAGTTCACTCGCTGTTTTGATAGAAACCGTGGTAACGGTGAATACTGGCTAACCAACAATTATGAGTCCGTGGTCACTGTGTGCCGTGAAATAATTACCACAAGAGTTGTTATCCACCAGTAAGAAAACCTAGAGGCTGCACTTTCTCCATAATGCTACAGCTCACTGGCTATCAATATAGTGTCACAATGGCATGTGCAAGTGTACGATAACTTGTGCAATAAGAGATAAAAGAATTCAATGCATGAAAGCTTTTAATGGTTCGTTTCTTGACAAAGAACGCCAAACAGTACTCTTTTTTAACTCATCATTTACTTTGAAATAACAATTCGGGAATCATAATTTTAGGAGCGTTAAAAATGTTTCCTAACACTTACCTTTTTCCGAAAACATTAAAATCGAAGCACTGGGGTATGTATACTTCAGTCGTTGATCACAAATAATTTTACACAGACGTTTAAACAAATTTAAACGAGAAAGAGAGAGTAAAACTGTACACCAAGCAACTACATTTTTAGTGCAACAAAAAGTATGGGAAAATGGGAGTTTGAAAAATACGTCGGATAACCTTCGATATAATTAAATATGCACGCTAAGAAAAATTAAAGGACTGAATGGACTGAAGAAAATATTGGGCATTTTTCAAAATAAAAACAGTAAGTACGGTGAGGGTAAGGTTAAAGAGTGAAAAAAGGCCTAATAACTTTTTATCTTTCATCGTTTCCTTGGAAGGTAATGAGTCACTGCTAAGGGAACCTTGTGTAGTGCATTTTTCCTCATAGTTCTGCAATGTGCATTTGGTAAATTGTTGGTGTGCCAGATTATATCGCACCAGATTATGTTATATGTGCCAGATTATGTCTTTGAAACAACTGTTATTCAGTAAAAGCATTTATTCAATTGATGAACATTTTCATGTTGTAGTTCGAAAGTGATGCCTCGGAGATAGCAGTGTCAGGTGTGCTCAGTCAGAGAACGAATCAACTACATTAATTGAACTTGTTCGTCTATGGAGCCCGTTGCTTCCCGGACAACATATCGGCCCAGTAACAGTCTAAAGATCTGTTACTTTGATCCTTGATACTAGTAAAAGAACAAAAAGCAAGAATAACGAAATCGAGGAATGGGGATTGGAGGGTGGGAATGGCTCCTTTCCGTTATACCACCAAATATCGCCTTGAAAAAGATAACATTCTTGCAGACACTGTTACTCCTGCCACCTACTGTTCAAACGCTTCTTCACTCTGTCGTTCAATTAAATGAAGTTCTTTAACGACTTAGTTTACGTTGACTGATCCAGTTCTCAAACCAAGATCATCGCGGCACAGTAAGTATTGCTAATTAGTTAATCAAGACCATGTTATCCACTGTAACCTAATATATGCTAACATCAGATATTGTACGGAATAAAGAGCTTCTGTTCCTGATTTGCATCATGTATGATACTCCTCCTCCGTAAGACAACCATGGCCATGCTGCCATTAAAAGAAGCCAGGGAAGCAAAATAGCACCAGAAACAATCCCTAACATAAGAATTCGATATATCTACTCTTGGTTTCTTACTTTAATGCTTTTATTTCTTTTTCATTACATATTATTGTTCCGCCGTTTACCTTTTTAGCCTTTATGTGGACTTAATCAAGATAGGTCTTTACTATGTCTATTTAATTAATGGGTTGATAACTATCAGTAACATTATGATTAGTAAAATCTTATACTGTTTTTTACTGCGTTAGCATTCATTTTATCGGTACAGATCAAGTGCCAAGCACTGTTGCATTTTACTATTGCATACCATTTTTTTGAGTTCATTAAAGGTTGGCAATCATAACAGTCGTATTATTATCGTCACAAAGAAGTGGAAAGAGGGCGGGAAGGCTGGACGAAAAGAGAGGATGGGTAAGGATAGAGAAAATGAGGGCTGAAAGCGGGAAGGAGATACTTGTATATGTCCGAGGTGACTGACAAGAGAAAGGAAAGATAGGAAAGGACAAGCAAGATGCATCGTAGTTAGGGTTTGTAACGAAACAGGGACCATGGTGTGAGAAAGGGGAGGGCAATGACAGAGAGAATTATAGAGAGGATCCTAGAAGTACTATTGTTTCACGTAAATTTTAAAATATTGTACCCCATAATCTTTCTACTTCACTTTAGCAAAAACGAATAGATAACATCATCATCATCATCATCATCTTGCGGCCTCAGCCGAGATAATAATAGATAACATAACTACGAAAAAAATAATTTTAGTAACAAAGGAGGCAATAAACCCAGGGAAGCAAATTTTTACCTTACCTTATAGTTAATAGAGAATATTCTAGAAATAGGAATTCCTACAGCTCTATAAGCGTACACATCCTGTAAGAAAAAAAAATGTTTAGTATAGTATTACAATACTCAACGTTTTGACAACCAGACTCAATGTCATAGCATGTTTAACCAAAGATATTCGTTAATAAGGCAATATGCTGACATCGTTACCTTGAAATACCAACCCATTTTAAGTCTGCCATGTGAAGAGGAGAGCCTCTTTAGCCTTGCTTGGCAACCCTCCAAGAAATGGTGTCTCGACAAGAACACCTAGATGTCTGTGGAGACCCAGCAATACCACATCTCAAGTCTACACTCTTGTATGCTGGGTACGTGGAAAATTCGTTTGACTAAAATTGATATAAAAAATAAAAAGTAGAAAGAGAAGCCTTGAACTATTACCCAGACGCAGGCCACCAGCAAGCCAACTAAGCGCTATGGTTTTATTGGCCGTAGAAACCCCAGCGTGAGCAGACACTGTCTACCACATATTCCCCTCAGAGAGCAATAGTGACGAGATCATACTAACACCAGTGTATTTAACAATACACCATCTCCGGGGGGTTGCAAACCAAGGTTAAAGAGACCCCCTCCCCAAGAGACACAACCCCGCCCCTACCTGGTATTTCAAGGTCTCGTGTGTCAAATGAAAACGTGATATAAACTGATGTAAATGGCTGAACTGAAGGGGAAAAAAATGTTTTGGTGTTGAGCAAAAATAAAACAAAAGTAAGAAATGAGGCCTTCGATGAAAACTTACATTGATACGGTTGCCAAATCCTGAATAAAATGGATTTCTTGTCTTTGGAAAAAGACTTTGTATATCACGCATACAAGCAATTTTAAACTCCTCTGGTTTCTTTTCAATGACTTCCCTACGATAAATAAAGCAAAATACGTCATTTCAAACGCATTGTGGTTGACAAAAATCAAGTCTACTGCTTACTTGCTTACAGTTCTCCACCCCCCTTCCCCTGTCCAAAAAGTATTTCCCTATGCATTCTTCGGGTCCTGAAGAAAACTTTCTGGTATGAAAAAAAAAATTTTCAAAAGCAATTAAGCACATGGGTGATCATAGCTTTTCTTAGCTTCACGTACTTGTTGTTTCAATCACTACTTGCAGTTCATTAGCATTTTTACAGGCCTGCAAAACCGATGCAGGAATTCTTCTTTCAAGACTTTGGGTTTGACTCCTGTCTTTGGGGCGGGTGACAGAATGACATGGCCATTGATTATTACAAACTGTGCAGTATTAGGGTACACATATTTTCTCCTAAAATACTATGCAAATTCACTTCGCAGCTTATATGTTGGGCAAAATGAAGCAATTATGATCTCAAAGGTGCTTTGTTGCCCGGTCGGTCATCCTTATCATGTACCGCACAGTGTTAGCTGAATAGGATTATAAGCTTGCTTTTCCCTCCACATGCTATGTATGATACCTGCGACCTTGTCTGTCTAAAGACATGGCAGTGGTTTATCCAGTGTTTTATACCTTTCACTTCAATGGTTTTCTTTTCAATTAATTTTCCTGTAGTAACAAGATGCTTTAATGCAAGAGCTTTATCATGTCATGAGTCGTAAGCTTTTTCGAGCTGCGTTTCGAGAGATACGTCTCCCATCGTCAGGCCTGACGATGGGAGACGTATCTCTCGAAACGTAGCTTGGAAAAAGCTTACGACTCATGACATAATAAAGCTCTCAAATCTATGGCTTCCTGTGAGTCCATCAAGTTCAGAATTTTCAAGATGCTTTGACTTCTTCTATTTCATAATAGCGGCGGGAAAATGTTGGCAGCTATCATTTTTTAATTATTCATAAATGATCCTGGAGTATTTTTATGTTCGAGGTAAACATTATTTGTTGCTTAAAGAAACCATAATAAAAACATGTTATCAGATTTCATATAAAGCTTCTGTTTCTTTGGAATAAATTTTCCTTTATACTCTCAAGCCCTTTCGAATCTACACTTTAAGTACCGTACCAGTAACCTTAAAATTGTGTCGAAATTATTGAGTGGTCAGTTGCAATGAATTAAAAGAAAAGAAGAAAAGAGATATAACTTTCGGTACTTCTAATCAGCGTTCTACAAATGTTTTTAGATTGCAAGTAACATATTCCGTGTCTACTAAACAGACACACAAAGTTGTCTCCCGGCGTAAATCAAATATTGACGTCGAAGATGTTGACATTGGCGATTAACATTTATTGGTAATTTTTAAACATATATTGGTTTTACTTTAAGTTAAAACACTGTTGAAGGACTATTTGTGGTAGTCATTAGTTCTAAACACTTGATGGAAAAAATTAGAAGGGTTTCCCCTTAACCTATCACTTCCTTTGATAAACACCCACACACATTTCAAAAAGAGTAATAAATATTTAATCTAGCTCTTAAAAATGGAACTACAGTCTCATTAAAAAAATGTAATTCTGATTTAAACAATTGAGCTTTAACGGCTAAAAAAGTTTTAATCGCTGAGGTAGTTGTTCTAAAAGCTTCCTTGCTTCCATTTCCTCATTTCTTATCTACCATTAAAAATTTTATTGGAGTTGAGCAGATGAAAGGAGTTTGCTAAATACCTTTTGCAAAGAAAAAAATAATCACAAGGCATGGCTGGAAAAAATACCTCAGCATCAGGACACAAATTCACTCTAAAAAACCAACCAACCAACCAACCAACCAACCAACCAACCAACCAACCAACCAACCACCCAACCAACGAAAACCGAAAACAACAACAAAAACAACAACCCCACCCTTCCTCAAAATGATTAAAAAATGGGAAAATCTTTGGGAAAAGAATATTTCTTGACAAGATTCAAGAGAAAATGAAGTGAACTCGCCTTTCTAACGATCATTTCATTCCAGATAAGAAATATACTATTAAAAGCTAATTCTCCCACGGAAAATATTTCCATTTAAAAAGTTATTCAAGTGTGTATTAAAACAGCACTTTAGAAATACATATTCGATATTCAAACAGCAGACCCATTTCCACCTTGCAAGTTTAAATGCTCGCAAAGTCACATGATATCTCTAATCCGACAATTAATTACTTAATGCTTACGATATTATATGGTGTTGTTACTCTTCAGTCTGAAGCTGACTTACATTGTTCTCACCAACAATTAGGAATCGTTCACAAATGACACCAACCACTTGGAGGGGGGAGGGGTACCTAAATGTTGACATACGTTGACAATACTTTGGGTACGGGGGTGAAAGGAGGGTGAAAGTTGACGTCATTCTTTGAAAAAATTTAATGATTGTAAAAGATTAAACCTTCTTTTAAATCACTCGGAAGTTTATAAACAACCTTTTCACTATGTTAATTAATACGGTGACAATTCTTTTTAATAGGGTTAGTACATTTTATGACCTATATTGGCTTTCGTAGAACACAACAGCTTTACTTTGGAACAAGGAACTTCACATAAGTTACCTAAGTTGCCTGCACCGTTTGGCTATTTCTATATAAATAAAAAACAATTTTTTAATGTAAAACACTCAAATAATCCTGACCTTTCCACACAAAAGGAGTTACTTATTGAGTGCTCTTATATCTCTCCTATGCATCACATCTGTTTGTAAGACTGGGTATTTATTCTCTGCCTCTTTCTTATTTTTGTCAGTACAAAACTGCACTTTAACTAAAGAATATTTTAATGTTATATAGTCCTAACCTGCCTAATTACTTTACGCTGGTGCTGTCTTTAGGCATCCGTGTTTCTGGTCATTTCATCGGTCTATCGCTGTTTCAAGTTATCATTTTAAGTTTATTTTGAGATGAAAACAAACATCCAAATACTAGTTTGATAAATGTCCTATATAAAGTCAAATTTATAAAAAAATAATAAAGTTTTAATAAAACAGTTAAAACTGAAACTGATGTTTCGTTAGCGGATAAAACAAATTGCCATATAACCTTTCAGTTCTGGCAAATATCGATAATGATCTTTGACACTAAGTTCACATTGAAATTTGTATTTTACGTTCCAGGGTATCAAGTAGAGGTCTCTGGTTGACTCCCCTATTTTGCACAGCAATTCAGTAAGTATATTTGCATACGAAGTCTTTAAAGATGCTTTTCCGATCGCTTCTGTTTCGGGTTAAATGGTACAACCAGTAGTACTAGATTTGTGCTCCAATGAAAGGCCCTTTTGAGACGCATGGCAGAAAATGAGCTGGAATGATAAGCGAAGGCCAACGAGGCAATGATTAACACAATAAATAGTTTTGTGGAGTTAAGTTGAATTAAGCAGAAGTAACTCTACATGGCCTTTGCTTTCAAAACTAGCTCTTTTTGACCTGTTCTCGCTAAATCAACGGCATTCACTGTGGCAAAAAACAAATTATAATGGAAGGTGGCAATCCGAGGCCAAGCATTCACTCATACCATGAGTCACCAACGTACGCGAAAACCTTTGTGACCAATTTAAATATAAAAAATAAAATGTTATGGCTCTAGAAATCCAGCAAAGAAAATAAGGCAAAACCTTGTACTACTGAGTACCAATATATACAGTAGAACGTCCACAGTAGCGAAAACAGCTGACATTGTAAATCAAATTGTTAGTATAATTACCTTTGGAAAGCCTTTAAAAGTGAAGTTGGAGTCAAGAGCACCGGACCGTCTGGTAAGGTCAATTCGCCCTGACGAACACTTTTTAAGAAGTCTCGTGTTATCTGTGACTGCAAATGGAAAAAATAGGTTAGAAGAGCTCTAGTTTGAATGCCTCAGACTTGACCGTTCGTAGCGGCAAGTCACCCTAAACAGACGCTGCATCACGGGTTTACTTCAACCGCATTAGCAGCTCTCGACATAGCTTGACGAAAATTGTTAAATTTTATCAATTTAATAAGTATACATTTGTAAAAATATCTGCTCAACATAATCAACAAAAGAAGGATTGCACCCATGCATCAAGTAGTAGTGATGACGTCAAAGCCTGTAAATCGAGTAATAGACGTGCGTAACACCAATCATATATTAGTTGCCAATTTTTTAAATAAACGCGCGGCGATGCATTAGCTTGGACCAATAACAAAGAAGTTAATATCTGGATATATTGCGTATTAATCAAGACAACTTAACTGATACTGTTATTGCACCATTCACCTAAAGTATTTTTGCAGAAGTGTGGGAAGCCATTTGTGTTTAATTAAATGAAACGTTTTCCTTATCAAAATGATCTATGCAGAGTTCTCATAGGATGCACTAAATATGACGTAGCAAAATATTAAAAGCGATAACAAATGCATTCCAAATCACCAGAAATATAAAGTCATGTGTATATACAGTTGTGTGTAGGTGTAAGTGTGGTAAATTTTGAATATCAACACACTCGCATATGGTTATAAAAATTCAAATCTCTTTTAAGTCAAACTAAAGGGTTCAGAACGGTCATCATAAATTTGACGAAAATGGACAATGTGGTTTGGGCGGGATGTTAACATTTATCACGTGAAATGTATCTTTCCAGAAAAAAAGTATACGAAGCAACAACAGACTTCTGTACACTGAATTTTACTTATAATTTCTGTCAAGTTAGTTTCTGTATCATTCATCTAGCAAATGGAAGAAAAAAGGCAATTGTTATCTGCCGGTAACAAGTAATCGAAAGATTTTTTTACACCATTAAAATGTACTCACTGTTTTTACTCTGTCGATCTTGATAGGCATTGACCATTGTACTGTCGAAATAGAGGATAACAAACCTATTCACACAACAAACAGCCCTTTCAGGTATTCTACTATAAATGAGGCTGCCATTGAAAACAGATATATGGGGCATCCCCTCGATAATTGTGAGTAATAAACTTCTTCTTTCATAATTGTATTGGAAATGAAAGAAAATAAAATATCGTTAATCAAGACACATAGCTTGTCAAAAGTAACGTGGTTTGTGTTTCCTTACCTGCCCAATTGCCCTGGCAGACAGATACAGGAACTTGAATCCATTTTCTCGTATCTTGGTGTATAAACCTGTCACACCCATTTGCGACCAATCCTTTCCTACTAATGGTAACATTTGTCCAAGTACATCTGAACGGGTTATTGTACCATCAATGTCCGAAATTATAACTTTATCAAAAAAATTCCATAAGAAAATTCTAGCTGAACAAGAAGCAGTACCCTGCGATATAAAATCCAAGAGAAAAAAAATAAAATTTAACGTTAAGGAAGTCTAAAAAAGCGTTATAAATTATTACTTATCAACCTTCTTTTTCCAACTAAGTACCTAAATGGCTTAAATATGCTTACAAAATATGTGTACTACACTAAGTCCATGTGATAAGGTGCCTTCAGGCCATTCACATTTTTCTACCTATCAGTGTACCCTAGAAGAATTCGACGAATCAGGTTTGATGTTAACAAAACCCTCAATTTCTACAAAAGTCTCGCTTTTGGTAAGGTCTGAGCATATGCCAGAAAATCAAGCAAAAAGGTAATGTTTCATTATGAAAACCTTGGTGTACTTCTTTTTCATGGAAATCAATAAACCTTACTTACTATGTTAAAAAGCGAGGGAAGAAAACCCCACAAAATAAGCAAGCTAACGAGTGTGCCTGCCAACACCTGACCTACTTGTACTCAAGAAGAAAAAAGCAACTTGGCATTCAGCAGATAACACAGTCTACTACGACACAAAATTTTGCAATCTTGTACGATACAGGAATTCGTAGTAAACGTATAGAAAAGACAAAAAAGTACTAAGGTCTTGTAAGCGAACTGAGAAAGCTAAGATATATGAAAAGAGGTTATACCTATAGTATTGGTTGCACTGGGCACACCATCTTAAGACCTTGAAAAAAGAATAATAAATATTGTAAAAGAAATAATGACAGCTGATACCCTGGACTCTTATCTTGTATTCCGAAAGAACCCCATGCAATCTTCAGGCGTTGTTTTTGTTGTTGTTGTTTTAACGTCATTTTCCCCCTGTAACTAGGGCTCAGACGGTGCCTTTCACAGGGACTTGGATTTGGCAGTGAGCAATTTCTGGGCCGAATGCCCTTCCTAACGTCAACCAATGGCTTTTTCTTTTGTGAATTTCCAAAGTCGCCCGCTCGGGGAATCGAACCCGGAATTCTTGGTTACGGTGCAGTTGCACTAACCAGTAAGCCATGGCTCAGGTGTGAAGGACCATTTGGACAGCCAAACTGCCACAGGCAACAAAAATACTCAATACATCATAACCGTATAATAATATTAATAGGATGTGATATTCAATAATACATATAACATTTCCAGTTTGTATAAGCGTTGCACGGAACACAGAAATTTCTTTTAAAACTGTTCAAAAACGTTAAAAAATGCGCAGGAAAACAAGATACTTCTAATGCAATCTCAAGTGAAAACGAACATTATAATGAATATCCTCCCTTCTCCATGTCCCCATTCTTCAAATTAAAAAAAGAAGTAAAAACGTAAAAACCACGCGATAAAATGAATTTGTATTATTGAGAGAGTAGCTAATGGTGAAGAAAATTCAAAGTACCTGATACTGTGTAGTAACTGAAAATGTTATATCATTCCCTCCTTCTTTCAAATCAAGTGAAGCCCATTGCTCTGATGTTAACCTAGTTACTTTCTTGTATCTTTCTGAAAATGTGGGTTCCCCATCGGATCCCGGATCAGACTGCGACTGGTTATAACTTGCCTCCTCTTCTGTAGTTTCCATAGGTCGATGTCGATATCTTTCAACTTTCTTAACGGTATCTTCGTCATCTGTTGTATCCTTAGCAGTTTAGAAATAATGAAAAAAAATCTCGATATTAAATACCCAGGGTAAAAAAATAGAATAAAGAATGGGAGGAATTTATTTATAATCAATCAAAGTTAAATTATGGTAATATTACGCGACAGAATAAGCTGCAACATACATTACTAGAACCAAAGTTTGCCAGGAAGCCAAGAATGAGTTGTGCAGAGAAACAGTGTACTGTAATAAACATGAATAGGATTGGATTGATGATGTACGAACAAACTGTAATCCCAAAAATAGCAGAGAAAGAGCTTTTTGTCTACAGTCAAACAACTGGGGACAGAACATGATGAAAATGATAATGAAGAAGGCAAAATAAGAAAAAAAAAACACTAAAAGAGCAATGTTGTTAAACTAAATTGTTTTTCTTCCATAATAACAGTTGAATGTACTGGGTAAACTGACGTTCAACCAAAAAATACAAAGTAAACTAAAATAAGACCTATAAAACCTGACATTGTAACCAACTTTGCATGACAAATGTGTGCTTAAATAGCTTTGGGGGACCAGATTTAGGAAAACCTTAATGCATAAATTTTGAAAGGTCATTTTTGTCACTTGATTACCAGCAGTAGCTCACATGTACCAAACATTGCAACATGATGTCATGCTGGATTGCTATTTTTTAACTGATAAAACAAAAATGGGGAGTTCTAAACTATTAAAAGTCCAAATGGGCAAATGTTTCTACTTGAGTGCTCCAAGGTACTAATTTAAGGTTAATTCTTTCTATATCAATTTTATCGGAGAGTTAAAAACAGATCGGCAAGAGCGTCATCATGAAAAAGCAATATGGCACCCAGAACTAACAAGGGTCTTCCAATTTTGTGAATTGACAAGCAATTATAAAACGCTCAACTGGGAGAGCATGGAATCAATGCGGGTTAAGTATTTGTTAAGAAAACAAATACAACACAATTATAAAAAGATAGATAGGTAGATAGATCCATCCTAAATTTACTATAGATATCCCATTGTGTCAAATTTTGGGGAAGAGTACATGTGTTCAGTTCATAGTAAGTATTTACAAAGTGTGATTTGAGTGGGACCCATCATTTTCTTTAACCGAAGGGAGCCATGCGGGGACTTAAATTTACTAACAAGAGGAAGATCTGATTCGTAGTTCAAATCATTACGCTTGAGCTCATCCATCAGCTCACCTGCATCAGCTGCTACCTCACCTATTTTTTCATATAATTTTGTGCGTTTTCTTGAAGATCTCTACCCATCCATTACTGACTTTGAAGTCGTGATCATTCAAGCATTCCACGTAGTCGAGTGCTTCTCCTTGCACAATAGGCCAACCAACATAGCCGTTTTTACTTGGAGAAAGTCCCACCCAATCTTGTCACTTCTCCTTATTCTGTTTTGGTGACTATGAAGCAGCGGTCTTCACTAGCACTTTCTTCCTAAATTTCACGTTTTAGTTTTAGATTATTTAAAACAATTTCAAAAGATTTCCCATTGTCCTTTAATATCTGTGCCAGAGAGAGACTTTAATATATGTATCCTTATTCGAGGAAACAGAGTAGAAAGTAATACATTATACCTTACGTAGCATGCGTACAACGATCTTGATACCCCAACAATTCGTTTGGTGTTAAGAATGTCTTACAGAGATGGTGAAACTTAATGTCAAAAATTAACTGCTATTTCTCGGCTTAATAAAAGACAAGCAGTAAAAGAGAACCAAACAAGCACAAGTCTTTACTTAATCAACTTCATGTTGTTAAATCACGCGGGGCAGGAAAAATAGCGGAATATCTTTAATATGGAAAATATTAGACAATACTCCACTACAATGCAGAAATTCTATTCTTGAAAACCCACGGTAAAATTTATTTTTCCCGGGAATTTTGACCCCAGGGATAGAAAAGGTCACTACATATCAGAGTACCAGGTCTTTTTATGGAAAAATAAGCTTAAAGCTCTCTGTATTTCTCACGAACTCCTAAACTCAGACATTTGATAGCTGAATAGCTAACAGGTGCAACGAAGCGTATAAGAATCGGCACTTGAATATTGACTTCTCATTAGCAATGAATTACAAAGAAAATTGGGTAACGATAAAAACAGGAACAGAAAAGAATGAAACAGTGAAAGAAAAAGAGAATATCGTCAAAGATATGAAGAAGAATAAAGACTAAGCGTGGGATGTGGGGGTGGGTGGGGATTCATACTTTAATGATTTTTGCAATATTACAACTAGCTTAATTTCGGGTTGGTATTTATGCTTAGCATATTACATAAAATGTATCCAGTGGGTGACATTATTGAATCGTGTAGGCGCACCCGCTTTGAAAGTAGCGATGGGGTAAGCCAAAGGACCCCATTTTTCCTTCCAGGAGGTGATCGAAGAAATATGTGTCGCTTTATGAATGGATGCTGCTGCTGCGCTGCCGATGATGATGATGATGATGATGATGATAATGAATAGATTAATTGATCAATACTCAGGGAGTTAAAAACAGAGCTCAAAAGAAATGAAAAAAACCTACCATTGGGCATTAAAGTGTTCAAACATGACTATATATCGGCATTTATAATCATGGTTATTAGGAAGGTGGCTGGTAAGTCAGGAAACATTTTTATACATTTAAATTAATCAATGATAAAAGTATTTGTTTTCTGGTACTGAGTAAAAGTGTTATTCTGCTTAATGAAGTAAAATAATGTAGTAAAACATAGTCATATCATATTTTAGTGCAGTTAAAAGTATTCTCTCAAAGTCAGCTGTGTCACTGATTCAAAGCCTTTTGCTACAGCGCTTAGGCACGTTAAGTATTTTCAAGACACTTCGCAGTAGCAAATGGAGATTTGTTAGGAAGATGTCCGTCCTCAAAACAGACCAAGATTTTTCATACAATTATTAATAATAGTAATAATAGTTAAATTCTCAGTTATGTTAGCTCTGACCCCATGACGACAGTATAAATTCACTTACTAATACATCAAGATGTATGGTTCTAGATATCACGATGAATTACAAATATTTAAAATCCTTTACACCTTGCAAAAACAGTGTCCCAGTTTATGAATTGAAAAAAAAGGTCGGCTGCCAATTAGTGGGATTAGGAACTCAAAAACGATTCTGCCAAAGTCATTAAGGAAAATTACAGGAAAGAATAACTGCGAAAGAATACAAATTACCAACAAGTAAGTACTAATTAGCTCACTTAAAAGTTCTGTATACACTACTAACAGAAAATCACAATATCAAACACCTAAGTCAGTTGCTATAGAAGATACTGCATTTGCTGGTACCGGAACAAAAACCGAAGTCATTTGGAGCGATTTGTGAAAAATAGAAAGATGCAAGGCCATTTAGCTATTAGCTTTTGTTTGAAGCTGCAGGTAATATTCCGCTGTCACCCATTTATGTATTCCACACCCACATCCCCCCTTTGTCTGTTGGTGCTACATCAGAGTTAGATGGAAGTAAAAAAAATATAAAAGAATGGATTTTGGGACTCTGAAGCATAATGGGTAGAAGTAAGTGCCGCTCTCTACAAAAAAAACCAACAACACTGGAAAAAGAATTGTCAGCATCCCTTCCCCAGAACTTTCCTTCGTGGCATTTATCTGCAGCTGAAATATTTTAATACCTTGAAATAAACTGAAAATAATGGCCATTCATTCACCAGCTACAGTCCCCCAANTCAGTTGCTATAGAAGATACTGCATTTGCTGGTACCGGAACAAAAACAGAAGTCATTTGGAGCGATTTGTGAAAAATAGAAAGATGCAAGGCCATTTAGCTATTAGCTTTTGTTTGAAGCTGCAGGTAATATTCCGCTGTCACCCATTTATGTATTCCACACCCACATCCCCCCTTTGTCTGTTGGTGCTACATCAGAGTTAGATGGAAGTAAAAAAAATATAAAAGAATGGATTTTGGGACTCTGAAGCATAATGGGTAGAAGTAAGTGCCGCTCTCTACAAAAAAAACCAACAACACTGGAAAAAGAATTGTCAGCATCCCTTCCCCAGAACTTTCCTTCGTGGCATTTATCTGCAGCTGAAATATTTTAATACCTTGAAATAAACTGAAAATAATGGCCATTCATTCACCAGCTACAGTCCCCCAAACAAATTAAGTTAAGGTGGCCTAAACCATTGGGCACAACAGAATGCGTGTGAAAAGCTCTCCCTGTTCAACTGAGATCTGAGAAACACGTCGTTTGCTCGAGCAAACAAAGGCATAAAAATATTTCGAATACTTGTAACGCCCACTTCTGTAAGTATTGCATAAAACAAGTGATTAATAATCCATTTACCACATTTATATTACTAAAGGGGTTGGGTCTGCAATATAGGAGTGGGGGAGTAGAGGTGAAAGGTCAAACTTTAGCAATTTACAAAATAACGATAGTAATTTTTTCTAAATCTTTATTACATCAAGCAGTAAACGCAAACAAGATATTCAATTTTTCTTTAAAAAATGAATATCAACACTCTGCTTACATAGCAAAATACATAAATATGGCATTACCTGGTCATCATAATTTGATTGCCACGAAAACCAACCTCTTCTCTAGAATGGAATATGGAAAATTAAATGAAATACAACAAGGGAAAGGTCTTAAAACCATAACTATGCTTGCCGTTTGTGGGATTCTGATATAAAATAAAGATTAGCAGATCTATTACCTTACCAGTCAGTATACTGGCACGTAATTAGTTATCAGTTTGGTTGTAATCAATCAATACTAAACCAAGTGGGAACAGGAAGTTTTTCGAATCCAAATGTGTTATATGGTTTGTAAAAGGCACCTGGGTCTAACGTTTTGTGGTAAAGTACTTGTTTATCATCATTATTAATATATCCATTAAATATCATATTTTCAACCGAAGAAAGGCAGTACATATTCCATTCTACTTAAACCCACACCTGCCACTTCAGGGATTCTGCAGTATTGCCAGTTAAAGGTACTGGTTCTTATTCATCAGCATGGAAATGGCATTCCTTGGTGTCCAACTTAAACTAAAACGCCATGATACTTCACAACGAGATATTCTAAAGATAAAGGAGAATGATATTTACTGGTCAAAGTTAAAAGAACTTTGTTTTTGTAAAACCAGGGCGGTGCTCAGTAAAGTCCTCTTCCTTACGTAAAGTTAACCTCGAAGCAATCGGACCAAATTCTCTATTTATGCCCTAAAACATTTTCACTTTGCAAACTAGAGCACGTACAGTAGAGTGGTCAGCTTCACAGCCAATAATGTGACACATTACATAGTATCTTAACACCATAACAGAATGTGAATTGACTGATACCAACGCTTTGACCAGGTGTATTGCCGGAAATCGTGCATTGCAGACAAGCATAACACATGAATGGACCCCTTCCGGGCACATAACTCTAGAAGGGGTTCACCGTTAATAAAATTAGCGGCTCCCGATCACAAAACGGATCCACCTCTGTGGTAAGGGGTGTAGTTGGTTCTGGTTCTCGACAAAAATGACTTACAAATAACAGCTAACTTTCTTATACTATATCCATACCTTTGCATAAAGCAAGATAGAGAAAGGGCCTTTCCCGCAAACATCGATGACAGATTTTAAACATGCTAAAAGTGCTGAGTAAACACAACGTATCATAAATGGATGGGTCATTTTGAAGCTTGTATGGGTAACAAATAGAATATCAGATGTGGGGATGGAAATAGAATTACGTCTGTGGTAAAATTTTCTTGATATTCTCTGAGTGTATATTAAATTCATACCCAAGCATCATACATAAGCTATGTAATAAACTGACAAACGTTTACCTTTCGTGGCATAAACTGGTATTTCAGCGATTTCAACGTATCCTAGAGATGAATAATAAACAGGTAACAATACAATGACCAAATACCAACTCCATACCTTATGATGAAAGGTGTAAAATCAAACAAATGCCGAGTATCAGAAATGAAAAATCTTACTTAAAATTGTTGGACTAGGGCAACAAGAAATCCTGGCTAAAGTAGTCACAGTGCTTGTAGCAAATCAGTTAATGTTAATAGTACTTCACGGAACTGCAAAAATAAACATCCTCGTGACTACATGTATGGCTTTAAAACATTAAGCTTCTAAATATGAAAAAAGTCTTAAAAGTGAATCACTGCATTGTGTAAAGAAAAATACCGCGGTGCACTTATTTAATTCAAATTTTATATGATTTCAAAAAAAACACCTCTTCTGCAAATTATATTTTGAAGTAAGTTTGACTTCATTATCGCCCTTCTTAATGAAATAGCCACAAAGAGAATACGATTTTGGGATAGACCAGCAAGAGTTATTATAATATCTACTTCCTCCGCCTGCGGCCGATTGTGCACAAACATGCGGAATCCCTTGCCAAGCTCTCCCACTTTATGCGGCTTCATTCAGTTTATCTATGGTGAGTAGTACCCTTTAGTTAGAGTAGTACCCCTGGTTCTTTTCCCAGGACCTAATCCCCCTACACACTGTTTTGACAGACCTTTTTGAGAACGCTTCATGTGACCATATAGTTTACGAACTCTACTTTTGACTACACACAAGTGGACCCCAAAAATGTTGTTTTTCTAAGATCAGCTATATCCTTATGTGATCAAGAAGATTTTTCCTTGTCACTATTCTCACCATGTTCCTTTGAAAGGTCTCTTTTTCTGCATAACAATGAGGTACAATTGACACACTTCATGCCATATAAGGCAACTAAGAGGATGTAAGTATTATACATTCTTTTCTTGACATCCGTAGGGATCTTACTTGACATCAAATGAACTTTATTTTTCTTAATTGCTGCTTACCCCAAGCCAATCCTCTGTGAAAATGAAGCATTGTCGTCATTTCAGTTTGACAGGTTGTGACCTAAGTAGACCAATTCTAAAATTCTTTCCATATTTTTTACCATAACGTTTTGGTTGAAAATACTGCTGAGTTTTTTCTGTGGACATAAACTTTGTTATGGAGGCATTTACACCCAGAACTAGTTCATCTGCATTTTTGGCAAGGGCATCAAGATGGTTTTGTAAATCATTGATTGAGTTGCTTACCACTGCAATCTCATCAGCGGCAGCAATCAGCTAGATCAAGTTTGAGATTAACTGTCCACTAACTGAAAACCCATAGTTAATTCCTCTTCAACTATAAGCAAAACAGAAGTGGATCACCATACAGAAAAGAAAAGCTAAATATCTCTTTGTTTTACCCCTTTAAGGATGTTTAGCTTTCATAAAGTGGCTGTGTCTGTTTTTATGGTTGCAATGGAACTGTATCTTCTGTTAAATTTATGCATTAAGCGATTTCCACAAGGAAGAGAGCTTTATACTATCGAAGGCTTTGAACACTATTCTATGATCTTTTTCAATGTTATGATTTGCTCAATTGAATTCCTTTTAAGCCGAAGTAGAACAGGAATAATAAAGATCGATAACAAGTGATGCAATTCCGCTTAAGAACAATTAAAAAACGTAACTAAGAAGGCTGGTTGGACCCTAATTCCCAATATCAAGCATACTAGCTCTCTTAAAGAGAACAACTATCAGAGCATCTTTAAAAGCAGATGGGACAATTCCAGTCTTTAAAACACTGCTGAATAGAAGCATGAAGACATTCAGAAGGCTGTCCCCCACCAGTACTGATGTATTTAGAGTAGATGTTATCTAAACCTGCTAAGGCCTGATATGTAGTACCAATGAGGTTACAAAAACAAAAGAATTACGATAAAAACGCAAAACAAAAACCGCTTATGGTAGTAATGACAATTAACAGAAAAAACTGGGGAAAAAAAAAGCAATATTAGTAAAAGAAATAGTTATATACGACAGTGAATAAATTTACCATACCTCTCATGTGACCAGAAAAATATGGAATGCAAACATATACTAATGAAACAGAGAATTTACTTACTTTGTTTAATGGCCTTTTAAAAGCTAATAACGACATAAGATATGGTGCAGCAACCTGCCAGTTATAGTACCTAAAAATGAGCAATACAGGTGGTCATTAAACATTTGTAAACCAACGAAATGGTTGGTATGAGTTAATAATTAAATACCCTAGCCACATATTCATTATTTCAACATCACCAACATTACTAGTTTTTGCAGCACTTCTCAAAATGACCCAAATGGCCTAAGAATATTAAATTAAATACTACTTTAACGATTGTTTTATTCTTCATGACATTATCCATCATATTAACAACCAGCAGTACCATCACAATAGCAACAAAATCATTAAAAGCTGACAATAGAACAACAACAACAACAACAACAACTACTACTACTATTACTACTACTACTATTACTACTACTACTACTACTACTACTACTACTATTACTACTACTACTATTACTACTACTACTACTACTACTACTACTATTACTACTACTACTATTACTACTACTACTACTACTACTACTACTACTACTACTACTACTACTACTACTACTACTACTACTACTACTACTACTACTACTACTATTACTCCTACTACTACTACT
>RDPX01000036.1:3729310-3757949 GCA_003991215.1 Morbakka virulenta | reverse complement strand
TACTACTATTACTACTACTACTACTATTACTACTACTACTATTACTACTACTACTACTACTATTACTACTATTACTACTACTACTACTATTACTACTACTACTACTATTACTACTACTACTATTACTACTACTACTACTACTATTACTACTACTACTACTACTATTACTACTACTATTACTACCACTACTACTATTACTATCACTACTACTATTACAACTACTTCTATTATTATTACTACTACTACTACTATTACAACTACTTCTATTATTATTACTACTACTACTACTACTACTACTACAAAAAATAAATGGGTAGACGTAAATTGACCTTTTCTAAAGAGGAGGACTCAGTTTCACATTGACGAAACGGAAACCTATCCCCTTTCTAGCCTTTGTAGGGAACGTGAAGAAACAGTTGCCCGTAAAGTGTCAGAATGTTCAACGCTGGCCCAGAAGCAGTACAAAGAATGGAGGCATGATGTTGTTGCCAAAGTTATACACTGCAAACTATGCAAAAGTATAATTTGACCCACAGTGAAAGTGGTATCAGAATACCGAAGAACGAGTGATAGTGAACGATCAAGTGAAGACACTTTGGGATTTCAAAATATGAACTGATAAGAACTAAAACATAACAAACCGGACATTCTAATCCTAAACCAACAAACAAGATCTTGTTTGGTCATTGAGGTTGCCTGCACATTTGACACGTGGGTAACATGAGAGAATGAAAAACTTACGAACTGTCAGTACTTGAAATGGGCAGTGACGAGAATCTGGGATTGTAATAATACCAAAGTCATCCCAATCATCATTGGAACATTTGGCACCATTTCAAATATCTTTAAGGGCTCAACAACATAAGCACAAACATTATTTTTGGTACACTGCAGAAAGCGTGCCTGGTCGGAACAGCAAATACTCTTTGCTATGTGTTGAATATCTGAGGCTACATGTAGTGGCTTAAGATTTGGCGTAAACAACCAGCAAAACTACATCTTCAGCTGTGATAGAAACTTAACCTCGTCATTATTATCGACATCATCATCATCATCATCATCATCATCATCAACACCACCACCACCGCCACCACAATAATAATAACAATAATAATAATGATAATACTACTACTACTACTACTACTAATAATAATAATAATAATAATAATAATAATAATAATAATGCACACTGAAAGACAAAAGTTTTACCGGAGGTCAAACAAATTGTTGACAATAAACCGGGGGCCAAGCACCAGCGGGCTTATGGGTTAAGTTTACATGAAGAGAAAGAAAGGTGAATATGGTGTAATTAGTGTTGTTGTGTGTATTGAGAACGAAGTAAGGAACTTAACAGAATAGCTACTTCCAAGTGAGGAGGGCATGTTAAGGTTTGCTGCAAGAGCTTAAGATATAGAGGTAGTCAAAAGAAAGTTAGATATAAGAGGAGAGGTAAAACCAAATAGCAGGATATTTTACAGGCAAAGTCGTTGCACTTTCAAATCTACAAGCAAACTGCAGAGTTTAGGAAACAAGAAGGGTCTGCTTGTGGTCAGCAAACAGTGACATGAAACCAAACACTGATAGCCTGGTCATACCTGGCCAGGACCGATTTCTGACATCAAAGAAATAGAATGCAATGTTCACTGCAATACAAACACTAACTTGTGCCAGGTTACTAGTGCGGCATGGATATGACAAACCTGCCAACAACATATACAGAAAAACATTTGAGAGAATAAGAAAAAACTCTGCCCTAGTAATTGCAAAAAAGCTACAGTGTAAACTTCGGTATTCTGTTTATTTTGAGAGTGTTCCACACTAAAATATCATAATTAAACAAAGAGCTCCAAAGCACCGGCAAGCAGTGATTACAGTACCTTATGTGACAATAAAACGAAACCAAACTGGTTAATGCATGCTGGCATTTCATGAAGTAAAATTATTTCAAATACGCATTTCCAATTATTGCATCGAAATTTTTCCAAACTTATAAAAGTGGTCTCTTTGTTTATCTTTAATCATCGGGGCAAAATGTTGTATTAAAGGTTTGGCTTCATTATTTTTCCTGTCTTTTATTCAAAACTGCATATATGTTATAAGGTTTATGTCTTGTATAGTCTTTTAACCGCGTAAAAACGAGTAAATCAATACTCTATTCATTATCATCCCATGTTATGAGAGTTCGCAGCTAGAAATACGTTATTTAGAAACAGTGTTACATAAATCATTGCAGGGAGAAGAATAAGCAAAGTTACACAGCAAAAATGGTATAGTTAGGTTCTTTTCCTTGTAAAAAGGCATGATGATGTAGTATTTTAGTCAGTGTTCAAGTACATGGATGAGATTGTGATTACATAAGTTGTGTGAAGTCATGAAAAATGTACCTTCTACATTAATGAGCGATTGTTGCTCTTACCACACCCTGTCATGCGACAGGAACTTCTCTTATCTATGATACCATGCTCATGCTTTTTTTTTATTTATTCTGAATCCTTGGTCTACCAATGCAAAGAATGATATACTGCTTATGTGATAAGAAAAATTCTCAATTATAATGTGGCTATGCTACCTCTGAATGAGACATGCGCTCTGTAAAGATCACTTCCTTTGGGGCTGGGATCGTATCTTGATTTAAACGAACAGGGGAACAATCAATACTGGCATATCTCTGAAAACAAAGCCGAAAAGCTTGGTATGTAGTAATTAGGGATGCCAAGCTCACGTTTCTTTCTTATTTATTAAAACATCTTACTGAGGTAAAACAAAATTACCAGATAATTACAGGAATTAAAAATACAACAAACTGCAATAAAACGGCATCTTACTATTTTATATGGACTGGTTTAGCTGTTCAAACAAGCTAAAGTATTAAAGTGTCAAATTTAATGTCACACACAAGGACAAGAAGATCAATATCGTCCACCACTATTTAAAAAATGATAACACAAGCTGTAGGAGGTTGTCTTTCAAAATAAGTATTATTGTGCAAAAAATATATTACAGTCGAAATATTGTTCCATATGTCTCTTCTTACTCAAACAGTTTCGGCTTGACCAGAATCGGGAAAATGCCATCGAGGAAAATGAACATGGTGACTTAATTGAGAGCTGCAACTTCTGTGTGGCTACCCGCTTGATCAATACTGTTTAAGGAACTATCAGTGATGAAAATATTTGTAATAGCTTAAATTATTAAGGAGGTGAAAGTCAAGATACTTACCTATCCTTAATCTTTATCACCAGTTTAGAGTTGTTCAGCAATGACGGATTTTTACAAAATAAATCATACGTCACCAAGTGCTCATGGAATTTCTCTGACAATAAGAACAGAAATGTAGAGAAGGCTCAAAGAATGAATAACTTGGGGCCAACCTATAACAGCTTAAACAATTTTTAAAAAAACCACAATACATCATTTCCATAGATCGAGGAGCGGAGAATGGGGTGTTGGTTGTGTCAAAGTTTCGGTGATGGAGATAACCGCCGGGTGACGGCTGAAAAGAAAAGAACATTTTTAATGCCCTAATATTCCGTGTTCCAAATATTGATTGGCAGTATAAATGCATGGAAGTTAATAGGTGCATACGTCAGCTACACAAACAAAATACTTCTATAACACCCTTTAATCCTATTCATTTTTCATGATCAAATTGTGGATCCACTGACAAGAAATATGCTTGTGAATTACAAAAACAACGAAAAGCATCTACACACACACGCGCGCGAGCGCGCGCGCAGACCGAAACATAAACAAACCACACAAAACAGACCCGACAACAAACAAGAGCACAAAGGTTTGAGGTTAAACATGCTTTTCAATAAAAAATACCTAAAATAAACAAACTTAAAAAAATTCATCCGAAAGCCACAACCTGGGTTTCAATCAAGGTTTTAAACGGGTAAAATTAAAACGTACATTGGTCTACCGACCCATTTTTAGCACAAGCATAGTAGTTTTTGATACGTCAAAAAATAGGTTGGCGGTTCAAATATTTTGGGGTGGCCGGAGCTAACAGAGCTTATACCCTAATCCCAGCCACTATATTACCAGAGTAAAGCTTAACTGCACCCGGAAAGCTTGTTATTGATGAAAATAGTCTTTTAAGAGTAGTTCTTTTCTTTGTTGATATTATTCGATGATACTTCAAACATTTCAATTCACTACAAAATGAAATAAAAACGGATAAATTTCATTCCAAAATTTGACTCGAGTTTCTAAAAGCACAGTGACAATAAAAATATATGCATACCACAAAGCAACCCCAGAGAAATCCCTTACATCAAACAATGTCATACCTGGCGCACTTCTTTCGTTTTTCAGGTCCCCACAAACTGACAATAAAATCTCTTCCTCTTGCCTGTAGGAGGTAGGGGAAAAAAGTACACTGCAATACCTAAAATGCATGGATTTGGGAATTTACTTTGGATTTAAAAATCTGGTGTATATAAAGATCCTAGAGGCAATAACTATTTAATCCCTGCCTTAGTCCTTCGATAAAATCTGGGTACCTTCTTGCACTCACATTTCTGATGAGGTGGAAAGTCTCAAGCACATACGAAAATCAAGCTATGAGAAACGTCGAGTCCATTCATAAAAATAATGGGTTTGGTATCCAACAGCAGATATTCAAGAAGGTACTTGGAATTAGCTCATACTAAACAACTGCATAGTGCTAAGTTGATACACTTTATTTGTTCAATGTCATCTAGTAGTTTAAAAATCCCACATTTTCTTCAAGTTTCCTTACTCCTCCACGTTCACCTTGTGTCTATTTGAAATATCCTCTTCCTGCAAAAGATAATCTTCCCTTACAGTCTTCTCACCTTTAGGTAGGAAGACGTTTGAGGACAGTATATTACTAAATAACTACTCGTACCACAGGTAATTCAAAACAGCTGAGAGGAATATAAACAGGGAATTAGAGAACAGGACTAAAGAAAAATAGAAATTGTTTTGGTAGTGCAAATCATTTTAAAAGATATTTGCTGGCCTTGAAAAAGTAAATAACATACTGAAACCTTTTTTTTGGTAATGAACTATTGTTCAGAGATTGAGATTACGCATAAAAACAAAAACAAAATAGGCGGTGAAACAGCGACGTAGTAATCTTACGCATATCAAAGAAGTTACAGAAATAAAAATGCTACCCCCGTGATAAAAGCATAAAACAAAATGACCTCACATAAAAAAACACCTTTTGTTGGAACTGAAAAGAGGTAATCTGAAAACAAGTTAAACAAATAATATTAAAGCTAGTACTATCTGGGCGAGTGGTCTACGTTTTCCCGAATATTGGTGTCAAAGAGGGCCACCCATACGATATTTCAGCTGACGTTACTATAGACGTGCATTTATCTCAAAATCTAAATTTGTAATCATCTGTAAAGAAAAATTCAAAACGAGAAGTTGTATTGCCATCTTATTTTGCCGTTTTTTTATCACCTATCACTGATCACCTCCGGAGGGATTTAAGTCGTTAGCATTCAGTCCAATCCAAGCAATTGCATTATTTGATTTCGTTACGAGGTGCAGGTGCAAAACCATATCCAACGGACACGACAAAGCCGCTTTAAGTCTTCATAACCGGTTTTCAGCTGTCGTACAAACACGGTTCGACAATTAGTATGTGCATATATACAGCCAGTACAATGAAGAATGATAGTATTAAACCAACATCAAGCAAAAGAAGCTTAATGAAAATCTCAAAAGGTCTGACAATCTCTAGAGGGGCGTTTAAGAAGAAATATCTAGACCTTAACATAAAATCAAGGCTACAAGAGCAATTTGGTGTCACGAAAAAACAACTCATATCATACTGCTAACATACCATGTCGGATCAGCAGTAATCTGCATTTCAGAATCGTTATGGCTTGGTGACACTGAAATAGAATCTCTACCCAGTCCCGAATCGTTATCTTCTGATGAAGCTCCATGCCTAAAAGCCACGACAGAATCCATTTAGGAAATAGACATCTATTACGTTAAGTAAACAAAAAAAATTGAAGCAGTGCAAAATCAACATAATAAATGGGGTAACTGGGGTTTCTTGGACGGGCCAAAAGTTTGGAGCTCTTGGCGAACTTTTCAGCGATAGCAATATAAGTTAAAAGTACAAGTCTCGGCCTTTGTAGCTGAGGGTTACAAAAATCACTGCACCCAATGAATAGATGTACAGCTTGACAGCTACCGGAAGCAATGGGGTACCGCAGCACTCAAATCACGTGCCCGCTAAATTTCAAAACACAACTTGTGACTGGTTTTTCGAAGTCTAAGAGAGCCATCAACTTCGGTTTGTACAGTTTTCAACTTTACTACCTCTTTACGACGGAGGGAACAAAAAAAGTACTCAGTTAACAATAAACAATAAACTAGATAGCGTGGTAAGCTTCAAATTTACATCGACAGCAAAGGCCAGTGGTGTCACATTATAAGTCCAATTCAATAAATAACTTCCTATTCAAAGCAGCAAACACTGATGGTCAGTACTCTTGTATAACAAAGCTTGTTAAAGTACAATAATTTTCATCTGAGCTCTTTTCCAAAAATCATCTAAGCCCTTTTCCAAAATTTCTGATTTGCATTTACCAAAATGGAAACGATAACATGCCCCCAGGTGTCCCCGGTATCTGCACTGAGAACCTCTTGAAAAGAGCAGAGCAGGAATCTCTGTCAAGTTGTACAACCAATTACAGTTTGTACCTTGAAAAAGCAATTTTTTTATTTTCCTGCATCCGAGTCAAAACCAATTACAATCAAACCAGGGCATGGCTGTATCCTTTTCACTTTGATTCTCACGGAAACACAATCTATTCTCTTTAAGCAAAGCTATAAATTTCAAAATACATAAAAAAGTCTTCCAGTATATCTGCATTCCTATTTTTACCGAGTGGTTTTCCAACCAAGGAGTCAGAAACAGAATGCGGGTCAACAAAGAAAATATGGTCTTAGTTCAATCGTGAGATGTTTTTACAAGTACTGTACAGATAGTAGTGACAGCGGCAAGCGCAGTGACGATCGTTATGATACAGATACGGTAATGGGGATGGTAAGGGTGATGACAGTAACGATGGCCTTGTTAACCAGCCACTTATTTGATAACAATACCAGAATAAACATCCTGGGTCAAGTGGCCACCTGAAAACGAATCTATAATCCTTGGAAATGCTTTTAGGCTAAAAATATTAAAAATGAATATTACTATTGCCATTCTCAGTCTTGACTTAAACTGCTGGAATTTCGAATTGAGAAACTCCTACCTGTAATAATACTGGGGCATGAATCTCACTTGTCAAATGCGGGCAAAACCATCTTTTAAGGTACAATAAATGAAAAATAAGTCGAACTTACCCATGAAGATAAAGTGCAGCGACTTCTCTATCAGCAGCTAAAACATCATCCAGATACAGTCCTTCCGACTAGGCAAACAAAAACACAAAAAAAGATCCAGATCACTTATCCTGTAAGCATAACCAAATCACCAGCACTAATTTTTGTTTACCTGAAAATAGTCGAGCAATTGAACTCAGCTAGATGGTATATAAATGGTAGAGTAACATTTACTTGCTGATCTATGATAAGAGTAAGTAAGGTAAAGTAATGAATAGGAAAAAGATGCTTACTTGTCTTTGTTACCAAATATGTAACACTCGGCAAATGAAAACTATACAGTAAACCCTGTTTAGTAGTTAAAACTAAATTTTTTAAAGCAGGGCACGCTGAGGTTTTAACACTAAAAGTAATTATATTTTTGCACCCTATCTTGAAACCTCATTTATTCTATTTGATACTAGTCTCAGCACCTTGTTGGCTACAATATGGAACTTTTACAGTCCCTCTTCAAATAAAGTCCAGCTTACCATAAAGCATCTATTGCTAACAAATTACCGAAAAAAGTTTGTGCAACAAACCTTATTATTGACTTTTTGCTTTGCTTTGTGATATCTATCTCCCCGTTTTCGTTTAGATCCTATCAATTGTAAAAAAAACAAGAAAAGGTGTCACCAGATTAGGGTCTGTGAGTGCTATTTAAGTCATCTCTTAAAATAGGGAAGTTATCAAACTGGTGTTTAACAGGTCAAAATTAAGAGACGCTAATAGTTCAGGCATAACCGAAGGGGAAATTTTTGCCTAATTACATCGGACAAGTAAAATAGTATCATGTCGTAGAAACTGTAAAACGTCTAAAGATTATTGCGTGTTTTCTTCGGCTCTGACTTCGTTTGGCAGAGTGTTGTATTCCTTTCCACCATTGTAAAAAAGTGATCTTTTAATCGATTCAAGTTTTACTTCTGGTAATTGTAGCAGTTTTTAATTATTTCTTGTTGAATAATTATGTGATTCGTAAACAAAGTAGTCCAAGAAGAAGGGATACTTATCATTCAAACATCTTCACACTATTGTGCTTTCTTTTCTTTGCGACATTTTCAATTGAGTGGACATTATTTCTGATACCAAATATTTTATGAGTAGGTTGTTTCAATTTTGGTGCTGCTTCGTTACAGCCTGTCCTATGATTAAAATTAGTTAGTGAACAAAAAGTTAACAACGACTGGGTTAACTGTTTGACTGGCTATCTAACGTCATTAGCACTTTTTTGTCAAGTAAGCATGCTCCTGTATCTACGCCTTAGTAGGTAATTAAATCAATATAATAATAGGGCCAGTAACACATATACGTATACGAATAAAATACCTATATCCGACGGTAAAGGCTTGTCCAGCGTCAATGCACCCTGCAAAAAGGGAAACTTTAGTTAAATTTAAAGAAAATTTGAGTAGAAAAGCAACATCTGATCAAACCAAAGGACTAACATTTTCTGTTACTCAGTAAACTTAAAATAAGCTCTTTCCAGAATTAATTTTCCTGAACAAAATACTATAAAAAGCAGTAGTTTCTTACAAACTCAGACATTACGGTTGTATAATTAACTTTGTTAATCTGTGCAAGTATAAGTTATCTACTGGTTCTATTTGAAAATGTCGAGCAACCATTGCCTGACTTCTCAAGGCGTTCTAGTCCAGACTCTTGGCTAGTATGCGAAGAAAACGAACATCCAGGGTACATTAGTATTCCTACTTTTACTGCTCCTTCTTCGAAATGAATTCCAAACAATGTTTAGCACTACATTCTCTGAAGATTTACAACAAGCGTTTTACTACCGCTTTTGGTTTGCTCTTTTCTTTTAAATAAATTCGATAAAATGCTTGCAACCATATTCTCTGGCTATTTATGATGCAAATAATAATCTAGTTATACATTATTCCTGGTTTGAATTATATCCTCCTTTTAATAGACTGCTGATGTTCGAAGTTGGTGGAAGAAACAAACCTACTTCTAGTTTTTAATACACTGTAGACATAATGGAGGCATCAATTAAGCTAGTTTTTTTCCCTATAAATAAGGATCAAACTAATCGTTTACTATTATTGAGTCATAAAAACTATCCGAATTGTAATCCGATAAACCAAGGTTTTCCCATAACTTTACGCAGCTTCTCATCAAAGAAGACACGTAAGTATCTTTTAAACTAACAATTGGTTGCAAAGTATGACCTGCTGTATGCAATTTACGGTTTACTTAGATTAAAAACAGTTAGAATTTGTGAAACGATATGTGCAGGAGACAGGATTTCAAACCTGACAACAACAAAAATAAGCACAAGAATGAAGTACGTAGATCAAAGTACTGATGCAAAACAAATACTACATCCAGTGTGCTGAAAATGTTAATTCAAATAAGTTTATAGGCATACATAGAGTATATGCTGAAGAAAAGTCCAAAGAGTGTAAAAGTCCAAGGTCAAGTAAAGTGGACAATGACTAATACTGTAGTTCTTGCAGTTATGGGATAAGAAATAAAATTGCCCCCAAAATTATGGAAGTAATTTCTAGAGCTTTAAAAAAAAAATCAAAGAATATAGCAAATTGTAACGTATTACGACTTGAACATGCACTTAAGTCACCTAGTCTTCAAACACTACGTCAGTTTTGAAATACTGTTTTGTTGAGGTATCATGTCTCCCTTGCCAAATATCTACTTTCAAGTAACTCAGTTGGTAAGAAAGGAATATTTATGTTGAAAGATTCCCCAAAGGCCTCAGTAGCCTAAAATTACAGGAAATTATCATTCAAATAAAGTTATAATAACAATGCTTATTTAATAAACAATATGAAATCGATAGATAAAAATGCACACAAAGTATCGCACTTCATTTACAAATCAGGAAGTGTAAATATCCTAATTAGTCAAACAAATATATTGCTAATACCACAAGTAAAATTAAGTTAATTTTAGTCGAAAGCTTTTTTGCAGCTAATCGACTGGGAAAAGACACCAGGATAAGAAAACACAAATAAAGTTTTTTTTATCACCACAGAGAACAAACCATGGAAGCCAGCGACTTTTTGTGACTGGTTCTCTAAAACAACTGATAACTGTATACAAATTCTTTCTGTCTACAAAGAGGTAATAAAAGTTTAATAGCAATTGCCTCCAACTGTCCAAAATATAAAGCAGACCTACATAATTACTTTTAACTATTTAAACTCGACTTTTTCACCATAGTTACGGTTCAGCAGCAAACGACGAAGCAAAATAACCTGTTTGGAGAATATCCTTGAACTGTCTTTTAGGTTGGAACTCGATTAACGTAACGGGTTTCTTCTGTAAATACTGCGCAAGTCCTGTATATTTTACAGAAAAATCTTTAGGGTGACAGCGTACGAACCTTACATCATATGGCCCCTTATACTTATAACCAAGGATATCCTTGAACTGTCTTTTAGGTTGAACTCGATTAACGTAACGGGTTNTTTAGGTTGAACTCGATTAACGTAAGGGGTTTCTTCTGTAAATACTGCGCAAGTCCTGTATATTTTACTGAAAAATCTTTAGGGTGACAGCATACGAACCTTACATCATATGGCCCCTTATACTTATAACCAAGGATATCCTTGAACTGTCTTTTAGGTTGAACTCGATTGACGTAAGGGGTTTCTTCTGTAAATACTGCGCAAGTCCTGTATATTTTACTGAAAAATCTTTAGGGTGACAGCGTACGAACCTTACATCATATGGCACCTTATACTTATAACCCAACCATACCTAAATTTCTAGTAAATATAACTTTCTTTGCATAATAGCATGCGGCAACTCCTCTGGTATTTCAATTTCGAATATATTGGGAACTAGGCCTATCCAGGCTAGCTTTAGGTACATCGGGGACTTTTAGGGAACCAATTTAGCAGGATTTCGGAAGCTACACAGTTTATACCGAATAACTCTGACTAATAAGTAACGTTTACTCAACAGAATCTGCCAAATGGTATCTACTTCTGGTGACAATTCGTCACAAGAGCCTATCACGACAGTACGATAAACCAAACTTTTTTAGAGTCCAATCATAAACTAGGTGGAAATAAACCAGTCTTGCCGCATGCATTGTTCAGCGAAGGTTGCACAGCAAAATACAGTGGCTTTGAAAGAGGTGACAGCTTGAAGTAAAAAAATGTTTTTATTTCAAACAAACCAATGAGTTCATCATAAAAATTAGGTTCAGCAGGACCATAAATATGATGCACAGGGCCTGTGGATCAGTCATTTGCGCTAGTAACATTAGGAAATTTATTTGCCGCAAAACGTCCAAATTTCGGGGGTAAGTTTATAAAGCCCTGATTTCGCAAAACTGTTAAATAGAAAGGTTTTGCTTACCTCCGGCAGCTCACCCCATTGCCAGATGACCTCTTCCTCATCCCGTTTTGATGGGTTGGTGATGTGTGAATTCTGTACTACTATTTCTGTGTCACTCAAAACACGTCGCGTAGATAAATCATTCGGTGGACTGTTGTAAACAAGGAAAAATTAAAAATCAAATGTTGACATCTTTGCCTTGTGGAAGAAAGAAAATATTAGAGTTGAATGGCCTTGAATGCTTAATGATTAGTTTATATCTCACATAAATGAAGCAAAGTTACAGTGTATGTTTTTCCAAACAACTCTCAGGTTGGGTAACACAAAACCCCTCTTTTAATGTTAAAAGCATAAAAAAACAGAATTAAAAATTTTTTTTAATTATTTTGACTAACGTTATTAACAATATTGGTTACAAAAATTTATTATTAAAATCTTTCGAGCAATTTCAGGCCTCAACCGTGCGCCTAGTTGTGACGGTCATAAGTCTCAAGGGACGACCTTGGAAGCACCTGTACATTGTAATGTGGGGCAACTTAAATGCATTTGAACATAACGTTTTTGCAACGATAGTCTTTAGCCATGCTAGTCTTAACTGGTCAAACATCTAGACAAGCAAAAAGACTTTGATAACAAACCAACATCGTAACTCCAGATTATCATCATCACCATAATATATATATGCAACAATACCACGAGAAAATCAGTCTTTGAAACTGAAACTGCCGCTAAGAACTCTGAATGAAAAAACGATTGACACCAAAACATCAATTGTGTAGAATAGTTATAAGAAGACTCAGATTTATCGCTACTTTTCTTTATCCGTACTCGGTCGCTGTTCAACGGTCAATATTAGGTGAAAAACAGACAACGGCGGCAACTAAATAAAATCAAGAGTAGGCAGTTGATTAAAATATAGGTAAACAATATCATCTCAATCTTGCAAACCAAATTTCGCTTTAATAACAAAGAGAATACCTATATAATAATTGCCTGTTTATATATTTTGTGGACTAACTGCCATCGAACATCCATATATCGTCGGCAACGTTTTGCCTCCCAATATTTTTCCTAATCGCAAGACCTGATAAATATCACATTATTTCCTATGCTATTCACTCTAAGTAAAGCATTCTTGGAGTTGATTATTGAAGGTGAAAAATACTGAAAAATATTTGCCGTCAGTTAATTAGAAATAGCTGAGAATATACTATTTCCTTTTATACGCATTGATCACAAAGCGATACACTATTACAAGACATCATTTAGTCACCTCCCTCAGCCCAGCACACACAAGAAAAAACTCGGCACTTACCTAAGCGATAATGGGGAGGTAATTGGGGTGTCTAAATCAGAAAATGGCTGTATTTTTTTCCTGCGATAAGCATTAGAAAGTGGCGGTGAACCAGAAAGCTAAGGATAAAATAGAGAAAAAACCCAACGTAATTTAATTAGCTAAGGCATGACTGTGAACAGTATATTGAAAACTGGATGAGACAATAAAGCTTCCAAAACTAGAAGACGTCAAAAATTACTATGACAACTATCACTGATGACACTTTTTAACAGAAAAACAACAACAAACAATTAGAATAGTATTGAAAGCAATAACGTACAGTGTATTTATGGTACACCAGGTATTCTGACATAATGTTAAGCAGAGCTGCTACTTTATAACAATACCTCATTAAAGTTACCTGGCTTTTGTTCGCAAAATCTAAGCAATCCCCTTTTAAGAGAGGTCTCGATCCAATTAAACTCAATAAAGTAAGCCCGAGGTGCCAAAAGGCCAAACGAGGGTAAAAACTATAAGGAAAACGTTCCTTGGCCTTTAAGGGTGCAAATCTCTTCTCATGTAAAACAGTCTAGGTCAACAGTGTTCACTCCGATTTTCCCTAAAATTGATGTCCTGTTTTTTCCATCCACTGTGTGTCTTAGGTTACTATTAAAATACTATCAAAGATAATTCATTTAATTAAATATCAATTCTTTTGAATTTCATATCAGTCTGGAAATCCGGCAAAAAGCAGTATGTGGACCGCATTTCTACTTTACCAATATTTTCAATAAGTAAAACGTTTTTCTGGTTAGACTATTATTGTTCTTCACTTCTGATGATGCTCATACTTTGTGGCAAAGTAACTTCGTCAGGGTACCCAAATTTGGCGCTGTATCTTTCATCATCATCATTAGGTGTCATATTCCGCGAGGACGTCGACGATCATGGACTTCCACACCTTCCGGTCTTTAGTGGCCTTGAGTAGCTCCTGGGCTGTCTTGTTCGTCCAATTACTGATGCTTGCTATGTATGTCAATCTCTGTCTACCTCTGCTTCTCTTTCCATTGATCTTGCCTGTTATGCTGAGGTTTTCCAGCTCTTCTTTTCGCATTACGTGTCCTAAAAACTCCAATTGTCTCTTTCTTATTGTTCTCAAAAGAGAACGCTTCATTCCTGCTCTTCGCAGCACCTCGTCATTTGTTACTCTCTCTGTCCAAGATATTTTCAAAATTCTTCTGAGAAACCACATCTCTGCTGCCTCAATTTGTTTTTCCATCCTTTTTGGGATTGTCCAGCATTCACAGCCATAAGTGAGAATGGATAGCACGTAGCAATTTAACATTCTGATTTTGGTAGAAATTGNGTAACTTCGTCAGGGTACCCAAATTTGGCGCTGTATCTGTCATCATCAGCATTAGGTGTCATATTCCGCGAGGACGTCGACGATCATGGACTTCCACACCTTCCGGTCTTTAGTGGCCTTGAGTAGCTCCTGGGCTGTCTTGTTCGTCCAATTACTGATGCTTGCTATGTATGTCAATCTCTGTCTACCTCTGCTTCTCTTTCCATTGATCTTGCCTGTTATGCTGAGGTTTTCCAGCTCTTCTTTTCGCATTACGTGTCCTAAAAACTCCAATTGTCTCTTTCTTATTGTTCTCAAAAGACAACGCATCATTCCTCCTCTTCGCAGCACCTCGTCATTTGTTACTCTCTCTGTCCAAGATATTTTCAAAATTCTTCTGAGAAACCACATCTCTGCTGTATCTTTATCAAAACCAAATTAACAATAATAGAAAGCTTCCTTACTTGATCCTCGCTATCTGACAGAGGGTAATCCCACCGTCCTCCTCTTTTCACAGGTATTGGAATACTGTAAGACTTTGCAAATCCTCCACGCTCATTAACTTCATTTCTCTGTTCGAAAGAAGTAAAATGATAAAATTAATGAGCTAAACTACAAAATACTAACAAAGCCATAAAAGAAAATTTTAGATCCATGTGCAAACAAGGGGAAAAGCATAGCAGCATAAAAATTAGGACACTGATGACAAACGAGTCCAAAGAATATGAAAAAAAAATTAAAGAAGAAGTTCCAAATTCGGTCGAGTGCAAATAGCAACAACACACAAATTCAAAAGAAACCCAAAATACTTTATGACCCCAAAAATATAATATAATAATATAATAATATAACCCTAACCCCAAAAAATCCAGTTATCTAAGAAATTGTGCCAGTAAAAAATTAATTTTGGGGCATGCTTCGCTCAAACTCATTTCTTACATACTTGTAGGAAGCATATCTAAAAAGGCGTTTGCTTCTAGTATCTTTTTGACCAGTCTACCTCTCATTATTTGAGAAATTTTGGTAAGGGTTGATTTTCGTTCTGGAACATGACTTTGGATATTTTTGCATAAGAAAAGGCCCGCTTTTTTTCCTAAAGAGTAAACATATTACGTATTATGTATAAAAAATCGTGTCAGTGTGTGAAAACAAAACATGTGATATACAGGCGCAATGTTCAGATAGATGCAGACTGGTTTCGACCAATTTTGCAACTGCAACTGTGCAAACAACGGCCTATATATTTGCCAATTACAAAATCACTAGGAGATTTTGTCACGCAATTTCGCCCAACCTTTGAAAACCACTGCTTATAAACTCACGACATATTTTCAAACATCAGTTTTGGAATTGAATTGCAGCGGTACCAAAAACTATCGTGTTATACTCTATCAACCACAATCCTTCTGGTGTTGGGGCTGCAAAAACATTTTGACAATTACGATTAACGTTCTCTGTCTGGTTATTCAAACCTAGCCTCTGTTTAAGAATAATGACGGCTTTTAGACCCCAAGACCCCTTTTCAAAAAAGGTGTTTAGGAATGTCTGGTCATACAACCAGATCCTATGGTCCGTTGGAAGCAACAGCCTTGTGTTGTTCTTGTAAAACTACTCCTAATGTAGAAAAACTGCCTCTTCTGTAGTGATGCAGCTCTCTTCAAAACCATTAGTTTGAGTACCACAATTTTTAATGTTTTTTTTGTTTTAACGTCACTCTCCCCCAGCAATTGAGGCTCAGACAGTGCCCTTCAGAGGGACTTTGTTTTGGCAGTGAGAAATTTCTTGGCCGTATGCCCTTCCTGACGCAAACCAATGGCTTTTTCTTTTGTCAAGTTCCAAATTCTCCTCGCCGGCTCGGAACCCGGAATCCCTTGGTTACTGTGCAACTGCGCTAATCATTAAGCCACGGCTACTCAGTTTGAGTACTACAATATTTTCTGTAAATATTTTTATAGTAAAAATACAAAACAGAAAAAAAGAAAAGAAAAAATGAAAAAAAAAAGAAAAAATGAAAAAAAAAGAAAAAAAAGAGAAAAAATTCCCTGCAGAGATATGGGAACCAAAAAAAATTTAAAAATTACAAAGGAAGTAAGTATATAAAAAGAACCAGGGAAAAAACACACAAAATGATCAAAAGAATATGTCCTCCTTTCCCCCCTGCATTTTGTTTGTAACTCTGCATACTGCCCTGCGTTAGCGATATAGCGTACTCTCGTTTCTTCTCTGCCTATCGGATCGTTGGATGATTAATTGGTGGGCATCAATGAGTCATCTGTTGAATGCTTAGAGACCCCAACATTTGCCACAATAAGAAACATCTGTGAAAACCGGCCTGTGCTTTATGGAGGTTGCACCTGGAGAGACCGCATCTTTGTCTTCATAATGTATATCCATATATATATGCAATACCACAAGAAAATCAGTGTTTGAAGCTGAAACTGCCGTTAAGAACTTTGAAGAAAAAAATGATTCACAACAAAACATGTAAGTAAGTGTAGAAAGGTTATGTGAAGATACAGATTTATCGCTCTTTTTTCTCATCCTTAAGGAAAACAGCTGTCTCACCCATGCCAGATATGGCTTTTTGTGTGAAAGCATTCGTTGAGAGACTGCGAACTCTACGTACATGGCAATGGCTTTCTTCAGTCCCCTGACTACAAAATGTTTCCGATTCCACTAGTGCGTTCGATCTTGCACAAGTTTTTAAAATTTAGATGCTCTGCTTGTCGTTGCCATACCAGTGACAGTAGCAAGTCTTGAAGCTTTGTTACGCTTCGATGGTAATGACCCCACAACCGTGACTTTTCTATATGAGATGACAAGACCAGCGAGTGTACTGGCCACGTATATTAAGATGAGAATGGACTTTGAATGTTTAAACCAATCTACATGACAATACTGATCCTTTGTTAACAACTGGGCCAATTCCACACGAATAACAAATACCCCATTCAAAACATTTCTCGGTAAATGGTTCAAGAATGTTGCAAACGAAACTCGCATTGGGAGCTTAATTCTTTACAGAGCGGATTTAGATGTTGTATTTTGAGCACTATGTCGCTACTTAACATATAGTTCATACATTCCACTACAATTATTAAGAATTGTTCCAAAACTGGAACAATAATAGGGTTTTTTCATGGCCGTGCAGAAACCAATGCGTAACTATGTGCGCTGCGTAAGGTTTCAGTCGTGCATCAAAACCAGACTTTCGTTCCAGGATGCCTTTAAACCCGTCCTAGCAAACTGTGAAAACTATATTTCATGAAAGTTATTGCCTCTGAATAGCTCTAACTGGTATTTCGTCAAGTTGACTGCCTCAGTTATTGTTGTAAAAGGATTACAAGGTAAAAAAATGCTTTCCTTTATCATATCATTTTTAAAATAATGCATCAATACACTGAATTCTAAACGTCCGTGGACTGGTCGAATTGAAGGATTAATTTATCTTGGTTCGACCTTCCATTACTTAGCCCAGTATATCATCGCTTATGTCATCGATTCTGTCGCTGCTAGTATGGTTCAAAAGAATAAGTCAAGAAATGGGTTGTTCACTAACGGTGTCCAGTTTACCTTCCGGTTAGCTACTTCGCACGGTGCTATGAGGATCGTTATGTCGGGGGGACTTAGATTTTGCCGGCGCTAGACCAGAATTGTCCAACTTGGCATTGTAAATATTGCATTGAAAGCCCGGATTTCCATCACGTTTTGTTATAAACGTGAATCCACATAGTACGTTTTCGTCCGGCCACTATAGTATCAAATGGTTATAATAGTTAAAAATACAAAATGAAGTACAATTACGACAGCCACATGGCGACTGCTGGGTGCACCAACTTCCCTCAAAAACACATAAACGATGTGTGGTGATCAGCTGCAGCCAACTATGGCCAAGCACTCGTATGACCCGTTAAGGTACAAATCATACGAGTTGTGTGCACGGAAGGGACCCAGTTAAATGTTTGTGTTTTGACCTCTACCGAACCCCAGGGCTTGACCAAACCCAGGTTAAGATCCACAGGGCTAGTGGTTAAGCTCTTTTGTCTATTGCAGTGAATGTGTAAATAATATACAGTTCATCAACCTACTGAGATACATTTAAATACCAATGGCAAATAAGTTGTTTAAGTTTGCTGTCGGTCTACTTAGAGTATTATGTTTGGGTACAACGGCATAGTTCCACAACAACAAAAATTGGCCTGCATCGCTCAAGATACTAAATTACAGCTGTTGCATTTATGCTTTTTTTTCAATAAAACCCAACTAATAGTTAGAACAGAAATGGGTAATTAGTCATTTCTTTTACACACTCCTATCATAAAGTTTTACATTACAAACCCAAATATGATCGTTTTTGTGGTACTTAGTAAATTATGGATCATTTCTTGTCATTTTGGTGGTGATAAAAACATCTGTTCACGTAAATTGGTCATTGTTTTTTCAAAAAAACTGGCAAGCTCTGATGGTAATATAAACATCATAAAATATAAATATCTACCTGCTGATAAAAACATTCTGCTTGACTGTTCACACAATGTAAAAGGACGCCAAGGTGTATAATAGATTTGGTAACGCAGCAGTCAGAGTTTTCCCACTAGTTTCCAGCATGAAAATAACACTGATATGCATTATTTGACACCCAACAGTCATAAAAAGATCTACATTGTCTAGAAGTCAGGTAAAATAATATTTATAACTTTTATAACCAAAGATGCCGGGTGAGATTGTTTTTATCCTTTTCTTCGTAATTCAAGAGCTAAACATGATCGGTATATAACTTTGAACATCCAGAAAAGCTGAGGGCATTTCCAAAAGTATCAGAGTTTTAAAAGAGACTATGTAAATGAAACTGTTGGTTACCGGCGTTGAACTAGCAGCAGTTAAAGCACTTGACAGTTATTGACAAAAAACTAAATTCGGTCGTGGAGTTTCGGGGTGGGAAAGGAGGTTACTCTGTATAACACATGCGTTACAGCAAAGCAAGTGGCTACGTCTTGTCCTGGAGCAGCTGTTTATAGTGAACTAAGATAATTTCTTCCCTTCACTGGTTTCGGTGTTTACAACTGGTAAGTGCTAGTCAACTCTTAGCCTTCCTGGGAAGGCCACGGCAAAAGGATGACGGAGCTTGTTACCCTGGAACGATCTTTCATGTATGAAACGAATAACTATTATTAAAACACATGTAAAGCTCGTTAGCTTTAATTGGTACTTCAATTTGTAAGATGTTAGCGGAAACATATTGATTGAGTTACTGAAGATGACCACAATATGCCTAAACACCCTAGGTTGAATACAGTGATGAAAATGAAAAAAATCGATCGAATCCAGTCCTTCTATCAGTTGCCGGAGGATCTGCCCAATTCCCTCAGCTGTTGGGAGTATACCATCCTGCGTCATTATTCGATCGTCTAACCGATGTTGTAATCAAATGGATACTATGCTAAAACGAATTGGAAATGAACAAATCCAGTGTATATACCAGTTAGTACATAATTCACTCATCGCTGCTACTAAATGGTAGCGACCTAACAGACGCAAAAAAACAAGTTTATAGTGATCTCATTTAATGATTATACTAGTTCGTAAGGCCTCCATCCAGTGCTGTTAATAATAATAAACACTTTTCTATGGCTTTTCCCTTAGGTTCCTCATGACATGCTACAGGGATGACGCGATTGTTTTGTGACCAAAAATGTACAAATAACAAACTTTGAAGATCTTTTCTACTTAGACCTTCATTTACACAGCTATTTCAAAGTGTGAGGACCAAATGTTTCTTTAATTCACAGATTGGTAACCATTTTAGTTCAATCAAAAAAACGCAAAAACAATGTGGAATTTTCTTAAAGGTATTTGATGTATTCAGATAATCAGGTAATCACTTCTTCCGTAAATGAAGTTAATATCTCAGGCATCCTAATATGGACCCCTTAATCATTCTGTGTGCTCAACTTAGTCTTGACTGTTATGTTACTAGCCATATCTCAATGATATTATTATTCAGCCCCTTCTAGTATTGATTCTGGTATCACCAAGATGAAACCAAAGTATGAAATCGCAAATTTACAAATTTGCGATTTCATACACACAGAAAAAATAAAGACTGGGCTTCCATAGAGGCATCATCATCATCATCATCATCATCATCATCATCTTCTTCTTCTTCTTCTTCTTCTTTCGGCGCTTCCCTTTCAGGGGTTTTCACAGCGAAGTAACTCTTTCCATTTGCGTCGGTCCTGTGCATCGCCTCTGACAGTCCAATCCTAATCATGTCGTTATTGACGCTGTCTCTTTATCTTCTCTTCGGTCTTACCGGTCTTCTCCTGCATGGTAGCTCCATGCTAACCACACATTTCCCAATGTGCCCATCTTCTCTCCTTAGAAGATGTCCGTACCACCTCAAACGTGCCTCTGCAAGTTTTCCTGCGATGTCACATACCCCGATGGTACCTCTAATCCGCTCATTTCTAATTATATCCCTTCTTTAACTCTAAGAGATCATCTTAGCATGCGGATTTCTGCAGTCTGCAGAATTTTCTAAAGACTACTGGTTAGGGGGGTGGACTCTCTAGCCCATACAACATTCCTTACCACCGTCTTGTACAGCTTACCTTTGACCTTGACTGGCACTCTTTTATCGCAAGGAATTGCAGTCAAGTTCCGCTAGCTTCTCTACCCCACCTAGATCCTTTTCTTCACTTCTTTAGCATTGCCTCCATTTTGCTCAATGGTGGACCCGAGGTACTTGATGTCCTCTACTTCTGGTAGTTCATCATCACCTATTTTGATCGTTGGTGCTTGGTATTTCCTGTTTATGCAGAAGTATTTCGTCTTTACTCTGGTCACTCTCCGGTGATTGTAGCCATCTTTTCAGCTCTTGGTCAGCCTCTCCGTTATCCTCATTGATAAGCAAGATGTCTTCTGCAAACAGCATATTCCATGGTGCATCCCTCCTCACTTCTTATGTTAGTACGTCCATTACTATTGCAAAGAGTAGTGGTGTTAGAACTGACCCCTAGTGTAGTCCTACCTTTACATTTAAAGCTTCTGTCTTTCCTGTTGCACATCTGACTACTCTCTTGCACTCTCTGTGGATTTCTTGAACCTTAAGGACACATTTCTCTGACACTCCTTTTCTTCTCATACAATACCAGATTTCATCTCTCGGCACCCTGTCATATGCTTTTTCAAGGTCAATGAATACATAATGGAGCTCCTGTTGGCCTTCCCTGTGCTTTCCCGCCGTCATTCGCAATGCAAAGATAGTGTTATTCTTGGACACAAATCCCAACTGTTCTTGGTTGACTTTAATTTCTTATCGAATTATCTTATCCACAGCCCTCTCCCAGAACTTCATGGTGTAACTTAACAGCTTTATCCCTCTGTAGTTGGAGCAGCTCTGAACATCTCCTTTGTTCTTGTAGATGGGAACTAGTGTGCTTTTGTTCCATTCGTCCGTAATCTTCTCTGTGTCAAGAATAATGTTAACTAAACTTGTAAGAAAGTCTACTGCGCAGTCTCCTAGATGTTTTTAGGCTTCCACTGGTATGTCATCAGGACCAACTGCTTTATCATTCTTCATTTCAGTAAGTGCCGCCCGTTTTACTTCCTCTTGAATAATGGGACTGACGTCTCTTTCTTGAACTGGTCCACCGCTTTCCCGATCTTCTATGGGGTTCTCCACATTCATTAGATCTTCAAAGTAACCCTTCCACCTCTCCAAAGTTTTCTTTTTCGAATTCAATATAATACAGTTTTTTCTTTTACCATCTTCACGTGCTACATGTCTTGTGCATCCTTGTTCCTTTGTTTGGCTAATCTGCAAACAGATCTGATTCCATCACATGTCTTCATGTTGTTGTACAGATCATCAAATGCATCTGCTTTCATCGAATAACTGGGTTTCCATAGAGTAACTGCCACGAATTTAGTGATACGGAGGAGTTACCATATTACAAAGAATGGAACAGCGTTTATCACAGAGAATTTTAGGAATGCCTGCCTAAATACCAATTGTTCGTTGAGTCTGACTTCTGTGGGGTTAAGACAGGTATGTTCTGAGGTGTTCATGCTCATGATGGAAGAGAGAACAAACGCGTGAGCCGACAGAAGAACATAAGTAAATCTGTGGAAATGTTTAAGCGATAATTACCCACCTCTACATTAATGTTAAGTTTTAAGACCATATGGTCAGCCAAACCCAAACTATTCAAGTTATTACCTTTTGTGTGAATTACGTGTGACAATGCTATCACCATTAAAAAAGAAAAAGTTAGCAAAGCAGTATGCAAAAGTGTGAGCATGAATATGTAAAAATAACAAACCTCATTTCCTGCAACAGTTTCGTTTTCTTCATGTGAGAATGTTGTATGAATTGGTTCAAGTGAAGGTTCAGGGACCAATTCATTTTGAGTTGAATTATGCGTAGATATTGATGTTTCTGATTCCTGATCCTGCGACAAAAAACCTTTTCTTTCAATTCCTTCAACAGGTGTAGCCCTTTCATCAACCTAAATGACAAAGAAATCTGCAAATCAGCAAGTATTACAAGATGTTTCTCTACTGTTTAAAAAACCAAAGACATGATGATTGTAAAAGTATCTGTTTTTGCAAGTATTTGTAATGATCCGCGTACACTCATGTACAAATGCAGGCACACGTGCAGAACAGTGTATTTTACAATTAATACTGTCGTCCGTGGCCTCCATTCAAAACTATGTGTCAAGATCAATATGTGTCTGATTGGAATTGTTAAAGGCTATTAACAAAACTGTCACAAAGACCTTGGTATTCCTGTTTAAAAGGGCGTGGCTAAAAAGATTTTCCTGAACAGGAATAATAACAAAGTCTTCTTGCAAAGTGAATACAGCTATTGTGATACAATAAGCAGATAAAGGCCTAAGGAAACGCAAAAAAAACAACAAAAAACCCAACAAGATACCCTCCAAAAGAAACATCGTTGAATTGAAAACATTCTTGAATCATTAAAAATCCGAAAAAATTGGTCAGGAAAACATTTGAAAAATAGGGCAGATATCACGTGAGCTTTGTTTGGTCCAAAGAGTATATGCACTTATAAGGCAGGTATGTAAATATTCAATGGAATATTAAAAAGTAAAATTGGTTGGAAATGATTTCAGATTATAAAATTATTAATGCCATTGCACACATAGCTAGTGGGGCTATAATGGGTTATTTGGTAGAATAAATAACAATTGTTCTTTGTCACTCCTTTTATTACAAGGCATAACGTTCATACAATGTATAAAGCCACTAACTTTATGTAACTATGAAGAAAAGACGGAGGAAGAAAGTTAAGCCAGGAGATAGAAGCTCACCTTATAATAAATAACATTCAAGTCATATGATAGTGGAAAGTACTCAAAAACCTGGAGTTAGCCATCTGAGAAAAAAACTCACATTCATACAAGATTTAATACAAAAATGGCAACAGCTGGGCGGGAATGAAGATGTTGAAAGAAACAAGTCAAACGTGATACAACAAACTGAACTAGTAACAGCAGAGGAAGCTCATCAACACACTTTCCATTATAATACTTATAGAAAAGGCAAGTCACATTTCAACAGTGGGGCAAATTTCAAAGTAGTAGCAAATTTGGACCTATTAAGTTTCAAACACATCTCTAAAGCCGCTCAAGAACATCAAGATGAAATGAGGGTGCACCTGTCCAGATGTGACAATACTCCATATAATGCAAGGGCAGCTGGGTTTATAGAGATTCAAAATTGCTTCGGTTGCAAGGAACTCTCTGGCTTGATATAAAGAACTAACTGATTATATATGGATAGGGCCCGGAAAATTGAATTTTGGGTCTTAGTACAGTTCACTACTCACATTCTGGTCAATTCAATTCAGAAAACAAGAACATCTTATCAACATAAAAACAAGTCCACAGTAGTGCCACTGCTCTCATCCTAAAAACCAAGGTTGAATTACACTAAATACCAGTAGAAAAGTCTCTGCTGTTAACAAAATTTTCCATCATCCATATGAAAGTCACCTTCATCTAATGCTATGTTCCAATCAACAATCTAGACGTCAACAAAGATGTTTTTCACCAACAGCTTTAAGACTTCAGAAAGGAAGTGCCATGCCAAGCAACCTTAACACAAAGACTAGAGATGATTGATTTCACCTTGAGGATTCCTTGGTCCACATGAATACTGCTAAGTGATAAGAACGATCACTTTCTGTTGTGTTGTACCATGTTAAACAATAATTATGGTGCAATACTGTAAAAGCACAAAGAATTGAATTGGTGTAAGAATAAAAACAGCATCCATTCAATTGACACAATGAGGAGATCATTTTTACCAAGGGGGCCTTGTAAAATGCCACACTAGAAATACATTAATTTTCATTGGTGCTACCTATTCACAAATCAAATTTTCAGCATCACTTTTTTATCAATGAATTATTGTAGTTGTCAATAAATAAAGGTAGGTAACAATACAGTTTTCTATTTCCTAATAGGGCATATGTACTATTCTTTTAGATTCCATTTACATTGAATAAAATGTGAAGTACAGAACTATGAAAACTAACTTATTTTCAAAATTACCTTGACTCTTTCTATTTGTCTATGAAGTTCTTTGACACCTTCTTCCATTAGCAAGTCTGCTGATGGAATAGGTGATGTTGCTAAGTGATATGGAACCACTTCTTCTCGACATTCCTTTACAAAAAATGCCTCTCCAGCATCACCCAATTTCATGTGAAGTTCCACTGGGTTTCCATTTATGGTANAGATTCCATTTACATTGAATAAAATGTGAAGTACAGAACTATGAAAACTAACTTATTTTCAAAATTACCTTGACTCTTTCTATTTGTCTATGAAGTTCTTTGACACCTTCTTCCATTAGCAAGTCTGCTGATGGAATAGGTGATGTTGCTAAGTGATATGGAACCACTTCTTCTCGACATTCCTTTACAAAAAATGCCTCTCCAGCATCACCCAATTTCATGTGAAGTTCCACTGGGTTTCCATTTATGGTAATATCAACCTGTGCCAAAGGAAATTGTTTTAATTATAACAAAAACATAAAACCCATATTTGTGAGAATAAAAGTATCACAAGGTTTGCTTTCCATATTTTCAGAACCCTGTATTAGAATTGTTTGACTTACAATCCACATGGCTGGTTTCCAAAGAATATTATCAACATTTCAATACCAAAAATTTTTGTCACTTATTCAGATCAGTTCCAAATTTCCACTCCACCCTGCATCTTCTAAAAATTGTAAATGTGTTGCTTATTTAATAATTTTAATCAATGAAAAAGTGAACTTAAATGTGGATCATATATACATATGCTAAACTCATTCCTGTTAATTTTCCCATATGATTGTCTTTCTCCATTTAAAATTTCATATTCTGCCTGTAAACATCATATACACAGAAGAGTACAATCATAAAAAATGTAAAAGGCATGAAATGGCACCAAACTATTATGTGCCAAAAAAATCATAGTGTAGCTTTTTCAATGACTGGTAGCATGTTGACATACAGAAAAATACACAAGATTTCTTGTTTTTGGTGACTAGCTTCAAATCAACCATACAATGATACCTTAAAAATTGCCTTTTTCTTTAAAAAGTTAGGAAAAACTAGCCATGAAATACTTCATGACTGACAAAATATTGTGCAACTGTCATTAAAAAAATTGTGACTGTTTGCTTGTGTTAAGCCTCATGTAATCAATAAAGTGATGATGACTTCACAGCTTACAATTTACCTAGCTTTTACTACTTACCCAACAATATCTTCAAATAGTGCCATTATTGTATTTTAACCAAGTAGTAAATTTCTACTTGTCCATTTGAGCAACTTGTTATACAAATCACTGATACAGTCCTTTGGGGTTCTATTTTGATGGAGAACATTTAGTTTGTATGTTTTTGATTATCTGACTACATAATATTTAATTAAAAGATAAATATTTTGTACTTGTTTAGCTTCTTTAACATCCTAGTAAGGAAAGAGACCCCAAATTTGTAAGTACTCTGGGTCCAATATGGATTTAATCCACCACTATACTCAGCAATAACAATATATGATTAATGATACCTCTATTCATAAATATTTATGTACAGTTTTTGCATGACAAGTGAACAGAGGAACTGGAAAATGTTATAAGCATCTTCATGTTTATATTTACAATATTCATTTATAAATGATAAAAGAAATCACTGGTTTCTTTGTGACCCAAGTGAAGGAAATCAACTTATTGTCAAAAAATCATATGCTCATGCTGTGACCAAACACAAACCCATCTTTGACAGGCTCTCATCCACATCATTGCTCTGCTACTCTACTGCTAAGTAGTAACCCTATTTGGTATGGTAGCTCAAGTGTGAAACATCTAGACTGCATGCACATTCTCTCAGGAATTCAGCCACCTGACTTGAGGAGAAAAAACATCATTCTTAAAACCGACACCAGAGTGCTTAATAGTCCATCTCACCTACTCCAGCCCACAGCAACTGCTCACAGACAGGTCCCACAATGGTTCCCACAAAAGGGTTCTCCTCTTTTCACAAAAAAAGTGAAACACTGCACATGATGCAAGTCAGAACTCTCTGGATTTATGGGATGCAGAGAAGTGGGAGGGCAGGTGAAACAGTACTGATTGTAGATTAAAGCAGTACATACCAGAGCTGTCAACTGATCCTCCAGGACACAATCTACCTTGGATGCCCTGGGTTTAACTGACTGAGGTCATGCCAATGATGGTATGCCAACTTCATGTATAGAACTGAGCTAGCATGAAGCAACCAGAGCATATGTGGGGCAAGGCAAAAGACCAGAACATGTGCTACACTGCAGAACCAGACTTCGAGGGGATCTGCAAATTGTGAACAATTTGTTTTGACAATGGCTATCATCTACAAACTTAACCTTATAATATGAATTTTTCCTTGACAGTTGAACAATCATACTTTTAGCTGATACACACACAGGCACATGCACACACACAGGCACATGCACACACACACACACATATATATATATATATATATATTAACAGACTGTCTGCATTAGTATCACTTCCTGATACTGGAACAGGCAGTCTGCACAGTTCAGATATGTAGCAATTGAGTAGTTCTAAAGTTAACAAATAATGGATAAATTATTCTGCAGTAATTAGGTTGAAGACAACTTATTCAAAATCATATGCAGACTTCAGGTTTGATTTTATCATAAAGGACGATGTTCAACAACCTCAGTGAATTTTCCCCTCCAAAATGATTGGTAATGATTCTATGAAACTGTCAATTAAAAAGCTCATTTTATTTCATGCCATGGCCAAATGTTTTTGTGCTGTATGAACTATGCCTAGTCTAGGATTTGTTTCCAAACAAAAATCTGCAGTGTAAGCATCCTGTTACATTGTTTGAATAATAGCAAAAGAGAACTACAGGGTGACCCACTTGCACCCTTTTTGATCATCATTTGCCTTGATTATGCCCTGCGAACAGTCTACAGTTGGAGGACAACTTATTAAACCATGTACTATAGACTTGAATTTGTTTCTGGAAATCAAACACAAGAAAATTGAGAAGATCTCTTTTTCAAACAATACAGAATGTTCTTGCATATGTGATATGTTCAAGATATTTCAGATCAGGCATGAAAGGTAAATTCATGCTAATAAAACAAGAATCAGCTTTCAGCTAGAAGAGTCAACTCATCATCATCATCATATTTGGTTTAACGTCCATTTTACATGCTAGCATGTGTTGGATGCTTTCTTGAAATTGACTTCCAAGTGATCCTATCCTTCACCAGGTCTCTGCTGACACCTTCTTGTTTGAGATCCATCCTTATCATTTCCTCCCATGTTTTCTTTGGTCTTTCTCTGCCAGTGGTTCCTGTCACCTTGATTGTTCTGCATCTACTTACCCAAGCATTCTTGTCCATTCTCTCCACATGACCAAACCAATGAAGCCTCTTATTCTGCAAACAGCTGCCAATACTGTCCAGATTCAATCTCCTTCTGAGTTCATTAAAACTGAGCCTGTCCTTTAGACTTACGTTGCACATCCATCTTATCATTCTAATGTCATTCCGCTCCATGCAGTTGACATCTTCAGCTTTCACTGACCAAGTTTTACTGCCATATATCATTGTGCTATGCCTGGTAGACTCTACCTTTGGTAGGTAATGGCAGAGCTCTGCTGGTTAACAATGGCATTAGCTCCCTGAACTTACTCCATCCACTATTAACCCTTGCTGTTACACTTGCACTAGCTCCTCCCTCAGCTCAAAGGGTGTCACCAAGGTAGTAAAACTTCTGGACAACTTC
>RDPX01000036.1:3664232-3726265 GCA_003991215.1 Morbakka virulenta | reverse complement strand
AGCGTAGATTTCGTTCGTCGGCTTTATAAACAAATTATTAAGTATTTCCATGGCTTGGTCATATGAAGCTGATTCCTCAATGTGTTGAAAGATTTCCGGTGATACAAAGTTCGTTAAAACTTGAAGTTTATCGAGGCCCTCGACGTGTAAAACTGAAATAAAATTGTCGAAAGTTCGGCACCAATGGAGCCATTCTTTGTTCGCTGAAACACTGCCAGGTTTCGTCTCTAAACGCTCTGGCCGTAAGAATTTATCCATAATTTATGATATGTGATATATAATAATGATAGCTCAGTAAATTGCAATGAATAAAGACACACAGATTGCCGTAAAAACTAGGCTTTACTGAGCTATCAATGGATGCTACATCATGAGTTTACAAAATGGCGGTTGATACAGTGAAACCGATGACCTAAATACAAATCACAACAGGGAGTCCAACAGACCAAATTAGAAGTTCAGAGTTCTTGGCAAATCATAGTTCATAATAAATCATAGTTCATAACAATAGTTCATAATAATAAATTATAGTTCATAACAGAGATATGTCAACACCTAGCAGTTTTGGAAATTAACTTTGAGACTTATTTTCATGGCATAATTCTTAACAAAATGTTCCCTGGATAACCATCCCTTTAAAGCCAAGTTGTTAAGTAATGCTGATGATGATCTGTGCAAAGATGACTTGGCCGATCTCAAAGCTACAACAGTGCTTCATTCCAAATTCATGTGGTGCAATGGTGAATTTTCCAAGTCTTGTTGTGTACTGGTTGAAGAGTTTGCTACGCTGACTAAGTATGCAGTGGGAGTTGTTAAGCCTTTTCCAACTACTTACCTGTTAAGGCTGGACTTTCCTCATTGATGACAAACAAAACAAAACAAAACAACAATCTTGTTTAGTTGCCAAAGACAACATGTAAGAAGCTCTTTCAACAACTTAACCCTTTGACCATATCAAAATGAAAGACCCCTGAGAATTATTAAATTTCTTGAAACAGAGTTTCCATCAAATGGTATTTGAGCCTTGCTCATCAAAGCATACTACATTTCTGACACTTTTGGGTACCTTGCCTTGGGTACATTTTGCAAAATCATGCAGTGTCCCTAATAATCTTGAAAATTCTGAACTTTATGGAGTCAGAGGAAGCCATAGATGTAAGAGCTTTATCATGCAGTGTGTTTCAAATTCTCAAACTGGTTTTACAACAATATGGAGGGAAAGTGCTAAAATGAATTTGGTCTAATTTCAATGTTTTAACTTTTGTACCACAAACTAATTTCAGCATCGCTTTTACTTCTTCAGCATCACTTTTTCCAGATCCTCAGCTCAAATGGCACCCTTCAGTGGTACTTTCTTATTGTAAAGTAGAGTTTTTTGGCTGGATGCTCTTTCTACACCACAAACTATTTGAAAATGACTAGTAAATAAAGGTAGTATTTCAAATAACCTGCCTGATGACAGGAATTTGTGCAGCAAGTATAGAGATGATTGTAGTGCTTCAAGTGACTGAATTCAAAAGCTTTTTGTGCTGGGCTATCATTCTAATATGGAACATGTGGTCTAAAGCTCACCATCTTTGTATATTTTTTTTTCACTTTTCATTTGGGCAAGCCTTTTTTGCATAGGTGGTAGAGTGTCTTGCTGGTATAGCACTCTGCTTCATCATTTGTGTCCTTTCAGTGATACCGGATAATTATGGTGCCAAGCATCTCATAAGTTCATATGGACTTTTCAAGCAACCAGGCTGTTAGTTTTTCAGCATGATTCACATATGGCATCCATTGTCATAGAAGTTCATTTTTTAAAAGTATCCTTCATATAAGTCTTGCTGATCTGCATGCAACATTAGCCAATGTGCACCATGTTTAGCTGTGTCTACTTCAAATATTAGGATCTTACATTTGAAAATTCTGTCCCAGTTTTGTATCATCCTTGAAGCTGTCCATTGGGTAAGGCTTCTGATGTATTGGCTTCAAAGACTGAGTTAGATCTTGTGACGTCTGCTTAATGCTTGTTGAAATGGCCTGAAATATTATCTCTGATGAGTGCATTCTTGTATGAAATTGGGCCTACGTAAAAAAACCCTTCTCTTTCCAGTANCTCTTGCCCTCCGCCGGATTGTAGAAGAACTGAAGAACTTTAGTAAGGAAGCAGTTATAGTTTTCATTGATTTTGGAAAAGCTTTTGACTCAATAAACAGAGAGAAAATGCTACAAATACTGATCACTTATGGGATCCCCAAAGAATTAGGGTCATGTATAACAACACTTTTGCTCGTTATTACCCCTGATGGAATGACTGACCACTTTCTGATCAATACCAGTGTACTACAGGGTGACCCACTTGCACCCTTTTTGATCATCATTTGCCTTGATTATGCCCTGCGAACAGCACTCAGAGACACTGATGGACTCACACTGCACAAATGTCGTAGAAGATGATATCCAGTACAGACTCTACCAGATCTTGATTATGCTGATGATATCGCTCAAGTAAAAGACACTGTTGTGGAAGCTCAAGAACTGTTACATTGTGTAGAAGTTGCATGTAAATCAATTGGCCTTCACCTAAATGCCTAAAAAACCAAGTGCATGCATTTAAACCCTACATCTCATCGTATATCTGCATCTGATAACTCCAACATTGAACAAATTCAGGATTTCAAATATCTTGGAGGGTATACAGATTGTGACAGGGATATTGAGGAAAGACTTTGTCAAGCATATGGTGCTCTTCACTCATTAAAAAGAGTATGGAAGGCTCCTATCAAAATGTCAACCAAGACCAAGGTGTTTAAAGCTTATGTCAAGTTCATACTTATCTATGGCTCTGAGTCATGGGCATTAAACAAGGTCAGAAAAGCAAAATTAGATGGCACATATACTAAGATGTTGCGAACCATCTACAGTATTCCAAACACACAACTTTATGGACCACTCCCAGCGGTTTCACAAGTAATTCATAAGAGGAGGCTTGTATTAGCCAGCCATGTGATCAGAGGAAGCAAACCAGCCAGCAAGCTACTGCTTTGGCAACCAGAAGAGAAGAAAGGAGATGGTTACCCCAAACCACCCTCAAACAAGTCATTGAAGAAGATACACAGCTTTACTCTGATTATATGATCAATGCAATGAAGGACAGAGATTTCTGGAGAAACAACTTTGTTCTGGCTTCACCTGAGTTCAAGGACAACAGATGACTCAATGCCAAAAAGTAAGTGTCAATATGTACATGCTGGTGAGTTTAAAAAAAAGTTCTTGATGTGTGAAAGTTTAAGACAACAACAAAGGCAATTGATGTTATGGTAACAATATATAATTTCTTTCAATGAAATAATCTCTTGTGGAATTATGTGACCTCTCTGTGTACAGATGGTATCACTTCCATGCCTGGTGCTAAGTTTGGTCTGATAATGCAGGTGAAAAATGTGCACAACACATTATTTCTACCCACTGTCTTTACTCCCTGGCACTGGCAAGTAAAACCCTTCCAAAACATCTACAAATAGTATTAAAGTGGTTGAATGAGTGAAATTTATCAGAGCACACACTTTGTTCTGTGAAGAGATGGCATCAGAATATACTATTTTCCTTTATCACACTAAGTCTGGTGGCTCTAGGGGGCTCATTTTGTCTTAAGTTTTGGAACCGCATGTTGAAACTGAGATTTTTCTGTGAGAACAGAAATCCCCATTGAATAAGCAGTTTAGCAATGACAAATTTATTGGTGTGTTAGCTTATTTGACAAAAATGTTTTCAAATTAAATTAGCAAAATGTATAAAAACATGCAAAGAGTGTTTCAGCTATTGATGTATGTGATGAAATTCATGGTTTCCAAATGAGCTTTCTGGATTGGGAGAGTTCAACTAGGAATTTACCCAAAGATTCCACCATTTGATGACCATAAAGTCAATAAAAGCTGAAATGATATTTCTGACCTTGACAATGAGATTGCAATGAATAAAGACACACAGATTGCCGTAAAAACTAGGCTTTACTGAGCTATCAATGGATGCTACATCATGAGTTTACAAAATGGCGGTTGATACAGTGAAACCGCTGACCTAAATACAAATCACAACAGGGAGTCCAACAGACCAAATTAGAAGTTCAGAGTTCTTGGCAAATCATAGTTCATAATAAATCATAGTTCATAACAATAGTTCATAATAATAAATTATAGTTCATAACATTCACCCCATTCTTTAAAGATTGAGTCTATCCACAGGACGATGGACACGCTCGGAACGACGCAAGGGTTGGGAGTCAACCAGGTTGCCTGGTGAGCTTGTTGTAGGAGTTGAAGGAAGAACATCATCACTAGCTCCTGACTCTGTCAGAGGTGGGTCTTGTGTTAAGTGACTGTCTCTGCTGATTGTGTCACTTTGCTGAGGTACCCTCGACTGAGCACAGGGTGCAAGATGCTTCGTCGACACCGTTGTCTCCCTTCCATCTGGGTACCGAACATGAGCATAGTGAGGGTTTGCCTGGAGGAGTTCCACTTCTTCTACCAAGGGGTCAAACTTACTTGAGCGGACGTGCTGTTTAAGGAATATAGGCCCCGGAGATGTTAACCATGAGGGTACAGAAGTGCCAGAAGAAGATTTTCTTGGAAAACCAAGGAAACGATCATGAGGGGTTTCATTGGTTGCTGTACACAACAGTGAGCGGATTGAGTGAAGAACATCTGGGAGAACATCTTGCCAGTGCTTTATGGGTAGACTTCTAGACTTCAGACATGTAGTTATTGCCTGCCAAACAGTCCCATTATACCTTTCGATTTGGCCATTTCCTGTAGGATTATAACTGGTAGTTCGGCTGGTGGCAATTCCTCTCTCTGTCAGGAAGGTTTGTAGCTCCCGACTCATGAAAGCTGAACCACGATCTGAGTGAACATATGCTGGCATTCCGAAAATGGAGAAAAGTGAAGTCAAACATCTGATTACTGTCAGGGTTGACACATCAGCACAAGGGAAAACAAAAGGGAATCTGGAAAACTCATCAACAATGTTCAAGAAATATTTGTTCTTGTTAGTGGTTGGTAATGGTCCTTTGAAGTCAACGTTAAGCCTTTCGAAGGGTTGTGTAGCCTTTATAAGAGGTACTTTTGGCGGCCGATGAAACTGAGGTTTGCATTCATTGCAGATTGCACAGGAATTAGTAATTTGCTTTACTTCCTCGAGGGAGTACGGAAGATTCTTTGATCGAACAAAATGCCACATTCTGGTGATGCCTGGGTGGCAGAGGGCATCATGTAGGTTGCGTAGTGCAGATTCCTGAGACTGAGAGGCAGCACATGTAGCTCTAGAGAAAATGTCAGCAGGAATGTTATCCTTGCCTGGACGGTAAACTATGTCGAAGCTATAGCATGAAAGTTCAAGTTTCCATCTCATGATTTTATCATTCTTAATCTTGCCCTTGTGCTGCTTGTCAAACATATAAGACACTGACTTTTGATCAGTCTTTAGTGTGAAATGCCTTCCAGTGAGTAAGTGCCTCCAATGTCGTACGGACTCCACAATAGCTTGTGCCTCCTTCTCTATAGCTGCATGCTTGAGCTCGCTGCCTTGAAGGGTTCTTGAAAAGAAGGCTACTGGACGACCTTGCTGGCTAAGTGTGGCAGCCAGGGCGACATCCGAGGCATCTGTTTCTACCTCAAAGGGAAGATCCTCATTGATAGATGTAATTACAGCTTCTTCTATAGTGCTCTTTATGCTTTCGAATGCTTCTACTGCCTGCAGGCTCAGCGGGAATGACTTGCAGGAAGTTATGGGCTTGATGCGATCAGAATAGGCAGGGATCCATTGTGAGTAGTATGAAAATAGTCCCAAGCACCTGTTTAAGGTCTTTGAGTCATGTGGTACAGGAAGCTCACGCAATGGTCTGAGGCGTTCAGGATCGGGACGGATAGTGCCATACTCAATAACATATCCAAGAATAGGTAGACATTGGGTTGAAAAGACACTTTTATCATTGTTGTACGTAATGTTCTTTCGCTGAGCAGCCTCAAGAAACAACTTTAGATTAGCATCATGGTCCTCTTGATCTTTACCACAAATGGTGATGTTATCTAGATATGGGAAGACAGCTTTAAGGTTCTCCTCTTGGACAAATTTCATCATTTCTCGCTGAAAGCAGGCCACCCCATTTGTGACTCCAAATGGAAGACGAGTGAACTGATATAGGCAGTTGCAGGCCTCGAATGCTGTATAGGGCTTGTCATCCTCCTTGAGGGGAACTTGATGGTAGGCGCTGCGTAAGTCAATCGTGCTGAAAACTCTGTACTGGGCGATATGGTTGACTAGGTCACTTATCCTTGGCAAAGGGAATGCATCGAGGAAAGTAAACTTGTTGATAGTTTGGGAATAATCAATAGCCAACCTCTTCTTGTGGTTTTCATCTTTTGTGACGACCACTTGAGCACGCCAAGGGGAAATACTTGGCTCAATAATACCTTCTTGAAGTAATCGTTTAACTTCCTTGTCAATGAAGTCTAAGTCCTCTTGACTGTAACGACGGGACTTGGTAGCGATTGGGTGGCAGTCTGGTGACAGATTGGCAAATGGTTCTGGTGCATCAATCTTTAAAGTTGTAAGGTTACAAACAGTCAAAGGTGGTTTGGGTCCACCGTAATTGAAGATAATACTTTCATGCTGTGTCTGGAAATCCAGTCCCAGGATAAGACCAGCACAAAGTCCAGGTAACACAGATAGACGAAAATTCTTGTACATATACCCTTGGTAGGTGAGATCAACGACACAGAAGCCTTGAACTTGGGTCGAAAATCCGGTGGAAGCCATAGATACTGTACCCGAGCAAGGATGGAGGGGTATAGACACTGATTCTACTAGACATGGAGCGATAAAACTTTCACTGCTTCCACTGTCAAAAAGAGCTTCCACAGGGTGATCATTCACAGTTACTGTCGCAGAGGATTTTACTAGTGATTCTGGAGCTTTTGGGTAAGTAGATGCAAGTATTACTGAAGTGGTAGCAGCAGAAAGCCTTTGAGATTTTCCTCGACACACCTTTGCATAATGCCCTTTCTTTTGGCAGTTGTTGCAAGTAGCTTCACGTGCAGGACACCGTGAACGAGGGTGCTTGCTGTTTCCACAAAAGAAACACTTCTGATCTTCAGATCGAGCAGCAGCAGATATGCAGTGGTCAGGACTTGTGTCTGGTCGTGGAACTACATGAGTTGTAGGCATAGCTGCATTAAAGGAAGGTTGAGGAGTAGCATATGATTCAGAGCTTCGCATGGCCGACTCCAGTGCACGAGCTTGATCAAACATGACCTTTAAAGTAAGCGTTGTATTTTCCAAAAGTCGTTGGCGGATGGCGTTGGATTGAAGGCCAGTTATGAATGCATCACGAATACTTTCCTCACAGTAGGCAGCCGCAGTAACAGTTTTAAAGTTGCAGTCTTTACTGAGGGTTTTTAGAGCTAACAAATATTCGTCTAATGTTTCTCCGGGTTGTTGTCGACAAGTGGCCAACAAGTGGCGAGCGTAGATTTCGTTCGTCGGCTTTATAAACAAATTATTAAGTATTTCCATGGCTTGGTCATATGAAGCTGATTCCTCAATGTGTTGAAAGATTTCCGGTGATACAAAGTTCGTTAAAACTTGAAGTTTATCGAGGCCCTCGACGTGTAAAACTGAAATAAAATTGTCGAAAGTTCGGCACCAATGGAGCCATTCTTTGTTCGCTGAAACACTGCCAGGTTTCGTCTCTAAACGCTCTGGCCGTAAGAATTTATCCATAATTTATGATATGTGATATATAATAATGATAGCTCAGTAAATTGCAATGAATAAAGACACACAGATTGCCGTAAAAACTAGGCTTTACTGAGCTATCAATGGATGCTACATCATGAGTTTACAAAATGGCGGTTGATACAGTGAAACCGATGACCTAAATACAAATCACAACAGGGAGTCCAACAGACCAAATTAGAAGTTCAGAGTTCTTGGCAAATCATAGTTCATAATAAATCATAGTTCATAACAATAGTTCATAATAATAAATTATAGTTCATAACAGAGATATGTCAACACCTAGCAGTTTTGGAAATTAACTTTGAGACTTATTTTCATGGCATAATTCTTAACAAAATGTTCCCTGGATAACCATCCCTTTAAAGCCAAGTTGTTAAGTAATGCTGATGATGATCTGTGCAAAGATGACTTGGCCGATCTCAAAGCTACAACAGTGCTTCATTCCAAATTCATGTGGTGCAATGGTGAATTTTCCAAGTCTTGTTGTGTACTGGTTGAAGAGTTTGCTACGCTGACTAAGTATGCAGTGGGAGTTGTTAAGCCTTTTCCAACTACTTACCTGTTAAGGCTGGACTTTCCTCATTGATGACAAACAAAACAAAACAAAACAACAATCTTGTTTAGTTGCCAAAGACAACATGTAAGAAGCTCTTTCAACAACTTAACCCTTTGACCATATCAAAATGAAAGACCCCTGAGAATTATTAAATTTCTTGAAACAGAGTTTCCATCAAATGGTATTTGAGCCTTGCTCATCAAAGCATACTACATTTCTGACACTTTTGGGTACCTTGCCTTGGGTACATTTTGCAAAATCATGCAGTGTCCCTAATAATCTTGAAAATTCTGAACTTTATGGAGTCAGAGGAAGCCATAGATGTAAGAGCTTTATCATGCAGTGTGTTTCAAATTCTCAAACTGGTTTTACAACAATATGGAGGGAAAGTGCTAAAATGAATTTGGTCTAATTTCAATGTTTTAACTTTTGTACCACAAACTAATTTCAGCATCGCTTTTACTTCTTCAGCATCACTTTTTCCAGATCCTCAGCTCAAATGGCACCCTTCAGTGGTACTTTCTTATTGTAAAGTAGAGTTTTTTGGCTGGATGCTCTTTCTACACCACAAACTATTTGAAAATGACTAGTAAATAAAGGTAGTATTTCAAATAACCTGCCTGATGACAGGAATTTGTGCAGCAAGTATAGAGATGATTGTAGTGCTTCAAGTGACTGAATTCAAAAGCTTTTTGTGCTGGGCTATCATTCTAATATGGAACATGTGGTCTAAAGCTCACCATCTTTGTATATTTTTTTTTCACTTTTCATTTGGGCAAGCCTTTTTTGCATAGGTGGTAGAGTGTCTTGCTGGTATAGCACTCTGCTTCATCATTTGTGTCCTTTCAGTGATACCGGATAATTATGGTGCCAAGCATCTCATAAGTTCATATGGACTTTTCAAGCAACCAGGCTGTTAGTTTTTCAGCATGATTCACATATGGCATCCATTGTCATAGAAGTTCAGTTTTTAAAAGTATCCTTCATATAAGTCTTGCTGATCTGCTTAAATTAATGCACAAGGGTTGACTTAAAATTCCATTTGTATTCGTTGTAAAATCCACTGCTGTCATACAAGGGCCATCAAATGACAAACGAGTAGTGTTAAACGCTTATTCTCAAACCCCAGCCAAATAAGTGCTCACATGCTCTCTCAATTCAAAGATTTTTGAATTAAAGAATGGTTTGGTGTGGAATTTGTTGACTTATACCTTTATGCAAGGAATATATAACTGTAAGTCCTCTTCAATTTGATAGCATAGGTTTAACTACGTATATACGTGGTTGCTCAATTTGTATATACTCAGTATATACAAATTGAATAACCAATGCGTAACATCACCCGGAGCTAATTCTTCTCAAATCGGCTTAAGAACCCTTTTCATGATTTGAGGAGCAGTACAGTGTAGTGGCTTATTCTAGCATGTTTATTCGCAGATCTTCAGAAAAAATTATGGGCATTGCAATGAATGACTATGAGAGACGTAGCAACATCACACCACCACACTCTAATCTGTTTTGTGGTCGCCTCGGGCCTCTCGACAGTGTGGCACTACAATTGTAACAGAACTAAAAATCTCATTTGCAACCTGGTGTAAAATTTTAAATGATCAAAAGATCAGAGGTAGCGAATAACCAATTGTGCGGATATGTGCCTCATATACTGAAGCATACTATTATTACTATAATAATATACAATACACCATTGTACCTGAAACTTGAGATAGCATGCATTGACACAGTATATGACTACAGGTTGGACCCAACGATACGGGTGAAAAAAAGCATTCATACAAAACGGACAATGTAAACACTAAAAATGCTATCAAATAACCTAAAACGTAAGCCCGATGGCAAATTAACTTATGTAATCAAGTTCGTCACATCTTTCTGCTAACAAAGCAATACTAGGTCACAAAGCAAAACCCCAAATAAACAAAAGCCCTTTTATTGCTAAAAGAAATTTGGTCAAGGTTACCCAGATAATCACTCAGTTCTGTTCAACTCGCAATGGCAAGCTCGATTTTCAACAGAAAAATTGGAAGTTATTATCATAACTTCTCATAAACTATTGCAAGTGCGTCAAAATGAACATTTGCTTACCACTTTTTCTCTGCTGCGCAAGACTCCAAGTTTGCCAAAACGAACATGAAAGGGACTTCCTTTGAAGGTACCATCCTCCTCTTTTACGACAACAACGTCTATTGCTCCAGTCAGCGTAGCTGCATTAATCTCATTATAAAAGCCCTTTACATTTGACACTAATTTTCCAAAGTAATTCATCACTTAAGTAATCAATAAATCTTCCAATGAGAAAGAAATATTACTCGCATTTGATTATCAAGAAGCCCCTACTCTACCACTGTGTGCCTTTCCGGGCTGATAAATAATAACTACTGGGTCTGGCTGAAATAAGGTGGCAGTCAAATTTTGGCTGTCACTTGACCCAATGAAGATTCTCTCTCCTTCTCCTGCTGGAAATGCAAGAACATATTACCTCGTCTATTTGGACAGTACTAGTACAAAATATTTGTGTTTGTTGATGAATTCACGCGACCGGAAATGCCCAAACAGAAATCAGGCCAGATGAGGTGATGATCAAAACCTACATTTAAAAACGAGGCAGAAAATGGAACAAACTCGACAATTTTCTGAAACGACATCAAGTGAGGACCTTGATTAAAACTTGGTTCAATTAATTCAATTTGATCTGTATAAAAAAAACACGAAGCCTGTTAAGTCAGTTAAGAGAGAGAAAGAGAGAGAGAGAGAGAGAGAGAGAGAGAGAGAGAGAGAGAGAGAGAGAGAGAGAGAGAGAATATCTTATCTTTCTTTCGGCTGCTCCCTGTTCAGCAGTCGCCACAGTAAAGTTTTCTCCATAGGACACGATTTAATGTATCTTCGCGCTCAACCTCCATCGCTGATGTTTCTTCCACACAATCGTACCATCTCCTCTTCCGTCTTTCTCTCCGTCTCGTACTAGTTACCCTTATCTCCAAAAGTCTTATCTCAACACTAAAACCACCTCAACCTGACCTTACGTGACTTTCTTTAGATTTCCCCAATCCCAATGACCTCTCAAATCATCTCGTTCCTGGTCATCTCCCGTCTGGTCATTCACAGTGATAATCACAACATGCACATCTCTGCTACATTCCTTTTGCTTTCCAATCTGTTTGTCATTGTTTCCATCCCGTACATCAAGGCCAGCCTGACCACGGACCCGCACACTGGTACTTTTCGGTTGCAAAGCACTCCAGTCACTTTCTTCCAATCACACTGTATCGCCATTCCTAATTCTCTTTCAATCCTACCGTCACACTCTATCGCTGAGCCAAGGTATTTAAACTCCTGTTTCTCGGCAACCTCGTCTTCGCCTATTTTTAGCAGGGATGACCCCACCTTCTTTATTATACACAGGTGTTCGGTATTTGATCTACTGACCTTCAGCCCCCTTTTCTCCAGCGCCCCCTCCTACTCTCCAGTTCTACCTTTTTAAAAAAGAAAACATTACCCATTTTGTTCTGAAGCTGAAACTATTTTTCTTGTTTCTGATTGGTTAGTGGTAAATATAGGCATTTGCAGGCAATTCCCTCATAAGAGAGCTCTGTAATCATATCCAGCAATATCTGAGCGAAAGCACTGCCCAGACTTTGAAGAAATGACATGATGTTGTCATAGACTTCTGCGGTAAAATAAAAAAGCAGATAAGCTTGCTGTGTCCCATTGAATGTCCCATACCGCAATAGAGTCAATTTTTTCTCATGCTGACCACTTATTGAGGGAATATGACGGAAACACCGATGCAACACGATTTAATTTACACATATTTTGATATCTGAACCAGCGGCTTCTCGACCATTTCTATTTTTTTCGTGACCACAAGAAGCAGTCATCTGGAATTGTAGTAACTCCTGATTCCAGTGGACGTGTAGGTTCTGCGGTTCACCTGTCGGTTATTTAGATGGAAATTGTAGATTTTTGTCTTCACTGGATGGTTAAGCCCGTAAAAAATGGTCATTTCTTTGAGGGCTCCTTCAAGATTTTGTTCAGCTTGTGGAAAGTCTACATGTGTTGGGATGCACAAGTCCTCTGCATAAATGACCTGTTGAAAAAAGGTACTTTTGGCTGATAATTGCTATACATAATGAAAAAGGAGGATGCAAGGATACTCGCCTGTGGTTGCCAGTTCTTATGCGTTAGCCAGCAACTTTTCTTGTCATTCAGGGTAAGGTAGAATCTGAGATTTGTGAGTAGGCTTTGCGTTATTCGACAACGTTTAGCATCTCCTGTCATTTCATACAGTTTTCTGATCATCAAACGGTTTAGCACCGTGTCATAAGCAGTGGTCGGATGAACAAAAGCTGCTCGCTATGATCATCTTCCTTTGGTAGCCATCTTCCATGTGTCAAGTGAGTTTGAACAGTATCCAGAACAGGGTCGCTCAACACGGGAGCTTGCTTGGATATCAGTCAAATTCTCTTCAAAAAGTGTGGTTATTTTCCTAACGATAAGCCTTTCAGAGACCTTGTATGACATACAGAGCAAGACCGACCTGTATCTTTTTGGCTATGGTTGATCTTTGCCTGGTTTTGATATAGATACTACCTTGACTTTTCTCCATATCGTTAGGATTTGTAGAGTTCGGAGGCATCTATTAAGCATTTCTAGAAGCCAGTTTCAAGCTGCTTCACCAAGGTGAAGAAGATTTCAGTCATGATGTCGTCCGGACCAGATATTTTGTCTTCTTTGACTTCATTCATTGCTGCACCAATTTCCTGTGTAGTGAATCGGTGTTGTATGAGAGGTTTTGATCTGACTTAGGGAGGAGAGTGAACTGAAGTAATTTTGACGAAGTACGTTGGAGTTCATTTTGCCACCAGCCATATGCTGTTTGTCAACTGCACTGGGTGGTACAGTGTTTGCCGCTGAGAGGGTTCATGGTTTCTCCATTTTAGAGCGTTATTGTGACCCAGATCTTTCTGCTGTTGATAGTCACATTTGTGTTCTCAATAATTTTTTTGCTATTCTTTCCGTCTTGCCTCCGATATGACTTCTAAAAGGCTTTTTCTAGGTGGGTGGTATTCTTAGAGTAGGGATCCTGTTTGTGTTGCTGTTCATATTCCGGTAGGAGTTTGATCAATTCCGTGCTGAGTCCAGCCATATAACTGTTCTTCCATCTATTTGGAAGGTACTAAGAATGGATGTGACTGCCTTTTCCACTAATGGATTATTCTTTACCTTTGAGGGCTTTAATTTTCTATTTCTGTCTATCTTGGGTGACACTGGCCATTACAATTTTGTATTATACCATAAAAATGGTTTTGGGATAGGAAAATATCTGCAATTAACATTCTTGAATACTACTAATCTCACATCTCTACACATTAGTCAAACATGACACCATCCTCTTTCCTTAAAGACTGTAGACAACTCTAAATCCGGTTGGTTCAATAGTGTAAAGTATTGAGAAAAAGATATGCAACCATACATAGACTCACATATTCATATTTTCTGTAGGAAGCAAAATGTAAAGCTAGGTCTTAAAAGATCATAACGGATACACGTTGAATAATAAAGACCCAAGGGTGGAATACAGAGCAAGAGAGTGTAGTGTATAAGTATACTTCTCAGTTATTTTTACACATAACCTTTGCTACCTACCCGCCACTTTTTTGATTGAAGGTCTGAAACAATGGAAGGCAATACACAAAGTTTTCTTGTTTATAAAGAGGGGGTGTTAGAAGTTATGAATTGTTGATGCTTTGCTATAGCCAAATGAAAATTAATTGTGATCATTTTATTTTTTGCTTTGCTGTCCTGAAAGTTGACTTATGTTTTTCGGCCTTCTTTAATTTTTCTTATAAATCTGTCCGGTTTTCCTGCTCTTACCTTGCTGAAGCTATTTATTCTTTTTCTTAAACGGCCTTTGGCGTTAAAGCTCTTGTTTCCTATATTTTTCTTTAAACTTCTGAACTTTCTCATTTTTCTTGCCAGTTGCTTGTTGTACTTAATGTGACCACTGAAATATATGTGAGTATGCTGGGAAGACACAATGTCAGAAATCCACGCACAGACGACACAAGTATGTAACTTATTCTTTACTCTACTGCGATCTGCACAATTCAACTTAACTTCTACAAATGATCTCAGATTTTATTTATGTTAGATTTCATAAGCATTTCGCAGTCTACGACGTTAGTAAAATGATATTCAATAAGTGATTTGAGCAGCTTGGATTACAGCATGGCTTGACATTAATTGTAAAAAAAACCACGCATAACAGTTCTGTAAAGATATGACAACCAACACCAGGTCTTTTTTATTTAAGGTTTGGCCATATTTTTTGTTCCAGAGGTCTTAGTTGTTTTCTCACGCTGAAGTGTTCCCATCGTAAAACACTCCTCATACACTCCAAACTCTGTGTTCCATCCATCCTTTTGACCTTTGAATGGATCTGTGAACCCAAAAGTTACGTTCTCTTTAAGAATTTTGCAAACTTTAACCTTAGCCTTCTCCTGACCTACCTAGTTCGTCTTATAAGCACCGTAGATCCATAATAAACAATTGTGTTTGGAAATACTGCTTCAGTTGAGGTGACCTTTGAGTCAGTGATCTCTTCCTGAAAACTCAAAAAAATTATGATATAGCACTCCAGGTAGCGATCTGCCCAGTTTTCTAGATTTCTGTGATATCCTTTGTCAAATCCTGTCCAAAAACAAGGCTAATGGCTCTATTGAACCAAGGGTGCATTTTCCCCTTGCATTTTTCCCTTCATCTCCATTACTTTCATACCAACTCCTTCTTCTTCTTTTGCTTTCAACTGCTACCTTCACCTTGCCACTTAGCTTTCTGTCGCACATCACTCCTGTCACTTTTCTCCATCCATTCCATCCAGCCTGCACTCGCCTTATTACTTCTCTGTTGCAGTCTCCATCACTTTGTACAGTGGATCCTAGCTATTTCAAGTCTTCTACCTTTTTCACCTCTGTTCCTTCCATTTGTATTTGGTCCTCATCTCTTTCATTCAGCACCAAATATTCCGTCTTTGTTCGGCTTACTCTCATTCCTCTTTTCTCCAGGGCGTGGCGCTATCTTTCCAATTGTTCTTCCGCGTCATTTCTTATTTCACTGCAAAGAACAATTTCATCTGCAAACAGCATATTCCAGGATGTATCCTGTCTTACTTCTTCTGTTCGCATGCCATCACCATGGCGAACAGGAATGGGCTGAGGGCGGACCTTTGGTACAGTCCAACTTTGACTTCGAACCACTCAGTTAGTCCAGCAGCACTTTGAATGGTAGTCATACTATCTTTGTACATATCCTGAGCCAATCTTACATACTTTTCTGCTGTTCCTACCTTTCTCATACTCTCCCCTGGGTACCCTGTCATATGCCTTCTCCAGGTCTACAAAGACACAGTGCAGCTCCTTTTGTCCTTCTCTGTACTTTTCCACCAGTCCGCGCAGAGCGAATAGCGCATCTGCAGTACTTTTTCCTGGCATAAAACCATACTGTTGCTTGCAAATGCTCACTTTCTGTCTTAACCTTGCATCTAAAATCTTTTCCCACAGCTTCATTGTGTGACACATAAGCTTGATACCAACTCAAATAACCAATAAACTTCTGCCAAAATCACTATTCACTTCCGCACTAACAATGGTTTTGTTGGCTAGTGCTATTTGCCTGATAAAAGTTTCTCGTTCTCAGAAACATCTATTCTTTTCTCACCCACGCAGTCTAAACTCAATCGATATTGGCAAAAGTTATTACTACTTTGACTACCAAAAGGCTTCGATTCACCCTTTTTACTTTCAGAACACTCTTGATAACCCTTCAGATGGTCAATTGCCTATCCACCTCTCTTTTTTGACACCCTAAAAGAAGAGATTGTAGCCATTTCCATTTTTTTTATCTGCCACTTAGTTTTTCAAGGGGAGAAACGACCATGTTTCCTCTTTTCATATCAACTGTATTTTCTCTCCCTCTTCTGACCATGGTTTCAAATTCTGTATTTCTATCCCAATCCTGCTTTAGTCCGTATCTTCTTTATCAGCAGGCATGAAATTTGCTACACGGCACAATTCTTTATTGGGTTTGTGGAGCCCGGTAGTAAATGACAATTTGTAGGCTACTGGACGTCACGACCTCCTTTTCTTATTTCATTGATACTCTTGCTGCACTCTTTCTCTTCAATTGGTTTTCGATGTTCCTGATCCAACATCTTTGTACACTGAAAAAGAATAACACATTCTCTTTAGCAAAACTATTGCCATTACTTACCCGAACTAATTTTATCCTGCAAAATCAGACAGGTGAACCAAATGTACTTTCTGCCATGTTCAAACAGCTTCAGGAATCCGTAACCTTGCCTTGCTCAATTTCAGAGAAATCGAAGGAACTTGGCTATTACATAAAAGAAACCTACATAAAATGGTGTGAATGAAGAAAAGAGCTAAAATAAATAATTTGTAATTTACCTTTCGACGACCTCGAAAGTTTATGATTCTTGACACGGAAAGATACTTAATAGGCCGCGGCTACACTACATCAAATACTTACTGCCATTCTTCCATAGTAGCTATTCATACTAGATACCGGTAAAACCCAAAGGGGGCACACAAGCGTATGACTGAAAGAGTTGTTAGTCCGGGAACAGATTTCAACCACTCATCAAAAATAGAATGATTCAAAATTCCAACCCCCAAAATAAAAGAACCCAAACTTTTAACCCCTCAAAAAGAATGTCCAAAAATGCAAACTGCAAAAAATTTGATTTGAATTTTAATGTTTTTCAATATTCTGTGCGCAAATTTTGCGAAACCAAAAAGGTAACTCAAAAAAGTCCAGGGGCAAGCAAGGACCCCTGTCTAACTTTGGACATGTTTGCCCACTTGGGGTAAAACGCAATTTTTAAAACTTCTCTTATCTGATTATCTTTGCCATATTTTAGCCCTTATACCTTATGTCAACCAATAGTTTAATAGTTTCACATTCATTCAACTTCCCACTCCTCACAAAAAAATGTTAACTGAGCGATGTCAGATGCATCCGTGCTTTCATCGCAGGCTGACAAAAAAAAGGTAAAACTCCACTCCTTTTACCTCTAACTGTTAATATCGGATAAAACTTCCTCAATCCTCCGATACCAGTGCTACGTCACAGACAAGCACTGGCCAACTGTTGCTTTTTCTCAGGCCAAATGTTATCCACCATTCTCATCACATTATCTTTAATAAATTTACCCTCAGTGAAATGTTTGCAGTGCTTGGAATTCAGCATTGCTGCCTCACTCCTTGTCTTTGTGGTATTTTCATTCTACTCACGAGTGAAAAAGCGTTGCTGTGCTTGCTATGAACCTTCTTTTCTTACTTATTTGCTAGTAAACTTGGGTGAAATGGTCGGATGGATATCTTGAGGTCCTTAATTTCCATTTAGGTTTTTGAAAGATTCTTTTTCCAGCCAGAAGATTATTATTTTCCATAAGTTCACGACTTTTGTTGGAAATTTGATGATAAGAAAATTTGCCTATAATTGAAGCATTAAAACGTCCTGCCTGCAACAATCAGCATATTATGAGGTGGTATATTTAATAAGGTTGCATTCAGTTGATAGTAAAGTTGATTTAATTCCTCTTCTGGAAACTGGGTATGAGGTGAACAGCAGGATATCAAAAATGTTTTGGGGTTACCTTTGAAGACGGCTATGACAATTCGATCGTTAATCTTAGTGATCTTAGTAAGTAGTCAGAGCGTACGTTTCTAAACTGTAAATTCTAGTCCATCTACAACTGGACCTATTTTATTGTTTAATGCTGAAATGTGGAATAGAATGCTTTTGGTTCTTTACGTTTTTTACTAACAAGTCACGTCTTACGATATTATGGCCTTTTGATATTGACAAAATACTTACTTCCTGTTCCATCCATCTTTCAATGTGCGTTTTACAAATGCCAATGCGGTCACACACAAATTGCCTGTGTCATATGGTAACAGTGATAGGGAAAAACCTTGCCAGGACAATAGAATAATAACTTTTTTAACAATTTGTCTTCTACGTTATCAAGTGTCAATTTTTTTTACGGATTTTTTTTACTGACTTGACGTGCAAATGCAAAGAGCAGAAGAGGCAAGATAAGATCGACAGACTCTCAAAACCCTAAACAAATGATTCAAACGCTTCTGATTATCATCTTTCATCAGAATAAGTTGAATAAGAAGAATAAGCTGATGAAAGATGATAATCGGAAGCAGTAAAACTAAAAAATCTCGAGAATAGTAAGGGAGAGAGAATTTCAGTGATCGCCAAAGTTATTAGAGAATATAGCACTTAGAGAAAGAGGTTGCAGTAACGTCGTCAGAATACCAAGAAATGAGTTGATTTTGAAGATGATCGTCAGTTTCTGTCATGGATGTGGCCTTTGATGAATATGATGATTGTGGTAGACATGCATGAGAATTGGTAATTTTCACAGCTGCTGCAATATGTTCAATAGCTCAGAATATAATAGCTTAGAATAATTGGGCTTCAAATTGTAACTAATGAGTATGTGGATGGACAAAAACATTTCTTACAAAATTAAACTTTACTTTTGAAATGTTCCTTTAGCTTGTTCTCAACACATTAAAATTATGTTGAAATTTCTCAGAAATTTCAAAACCTAAGAAATGCATATTTCTTTCCATGTCTAAACAAGTTAACTTCTGATACAAAGATGAAGTCTATTTCCGCTATCCTGATGGAATTAGTGTATTGTTCTTAGTCATGAAGGTAGAATACTGAGAACGAATTCTTTATTCCGAATGTAGCAAAAAAAATCAGTTTATAGAACTCATATGTGTGAATATATAGTAGCTATATTTAGGAGAAACGAAGTTAAAATGGCATAAAATAGAGAGGCAATTTTAATTAACAGAGTACTATGTAGTTCTAATAATATATTATTAAAGATTTAAAGGTCTTTTAATATGCATTTCAAATCATGTCACCTGAAAAGCTAGTACTGGGGTGAAATGGTACCTTGTTTGACAATATAATAATATAATATACATTATATCTAATAAAATATCTAATATATATAATATATAACATATATAATATATATAATAAATATTATATATTATGTATGATATAAATAATATATAATACAATTTGATAGTCTTCAAATTTGTTTATAGTGAGGTTTCACTGAGAAGCCAACTTAAAGTCGAAATTTTTTTCTTCCACATTTCTTTGGATCCGATATAATTGGCTTGGAGGAAAAATCATCTTTCTGTTCGAATCTTCTCTTTGAGTAAGAGAGAAAATGTTTGAAGATAGAGCCTTAAGAAAAAAATAAAGCAACCAGGTGGAAAATTAGGTTTCAAAAATGATCTGATTTACGATAGAGCTCCGACCTTTGAAAGACATTGGACCAAACTCAGTTTGATGCAGGTTTTTATTCCACTTTTTATCTCGCATTCTATTTTGGAGTTGTGGAATGTTTTAGTGAAAAACTCATTTGCTGTTGGGAATTTTTTTGCTGATACAAAAATACAGAAGGCAGTCTAAGTTATGTTTGCTTTTTAGACTTAACAATTTTACAATAGCTTGTAAAGATTTTCATCTTATTACCTCAAAGATCAGCAAGGTAGAAATGGGGGGAGCAAAGAGAAGGGATTGAGGGAAAGGAAAGTTCTCTTCTTTAAGTGCCATGTTTCTTGATGTTGGGGAACATGGACTCTCACTTCCATCCGTCATTTGTCATTTTGAAAACTTCATTCACTTCTTTATCAATTTCTTTATTATTCATCCTAGTTCGGCTAGCTAGCCTGAACGGATGAATGAAAAATTATGCAAACGTATTATATAAGTGGCATTAACCTCATCGTACAAGACACCCAGTCAATAAACTAAGTGGATGTTGGAGGCAACAAAAAATTCTGAATTAAAGGTTTGACTTGGGTTTTTTTTAAATAAAATATTGAAAATGCTGTTTTAGTTGCTAGTCACATTGTGGGAATTTTACTGAATATTTCTTAGAGACTTTGGTTACCTGCTCCAATGGACGAGCTTCGGCTAAATGACAGTACCTTTGTATTTATTAAGGTATTTTGAAACTGTCTTGTAGCATTCTTCATGTTACAATGACGTCTGCACACCAGTGAATTTTATAATAAAGTTAATATAAGGACATGACAAAAGGACAACAATAAATTTATTAGATACGGTTTCTTTCTTTTTGCGAAAGTGCAAATTTTAGTTATCCATACAGAAAACAGAATCAGAAAGCGTTAATATTTTTAAATTTCAACTCCAGTCTTAGCCTTAATCCAGTCAATATAATCTCCCACAGGAACGAATCCAGTATAATATTTGCAGTATGTGACTACAAAACTGGCAATTCCTTGCTGCACCCATCTGCCATCTCTTTCTTGGCACACTAAGGGTCCTCCTGAATCTCCACGACATGCATTTGTAAGACTGGTCTTACCAAAACCAGTGCAAATTACATCTGAATTAAAACAATTTTTCTTATCTACCACAGGCAGCATGGCTTGTTGCAGGGTTCTGGCGGCATCTCCAGGGTGAGTCATTGATCCCCATCCTGAAAGTTAATTCAAAGCGAGAACATATTGTATGCATATATTTTTGGAATTTTACTGTTAGTAAGGCTAGAAGCCAATGTTTTTTAATTTTTTATTCACACTTTTTATCATTTTATATCAATTTGGTTGAAACCTCCTCCAAAGTTAGATCCAAAATCATGTGCACCATTAATACCTGCCATTTGTAAAGGAGAAATAAACTGGGCGCTACACTTCAAAGTTCGAGCTTAGAACCTTTGGGATAATAAGTGAATGGCTAAGTATTTTTTAACGACTGGTTTATATATGTGGTTTCCTTGTCGAAGAACAGAAAGGAAGAGGAATAAGTACTAAGGAATAAGTCCTTATCAAACTTTTGCAAAAATTATTGGATTTTATCTATATTTTCTAACTTAAATGAAATTAACCTCTAATTTCAAAAAATTTGGAAAGAAAAAATTATGGTACATTTTTGAAAAACTAAAATTTACTTTGACCCTGCTAAAATCTCTGATCACAGGGTGCCTTAGTGCGCCCCTAAGGTGAGAGTGAACTCCGTAGTCGCACCTCGCCATATTATTGTAGGTGTTTCTTTAGGGACATGGGGCAGGGTGGACATGACATCAGTCATGACAAAAGTGGCACGGGCGCGAGTGACGGTGCGATATCAAAATTAGTTCTTGACATCCTCACTCATGAGGAGTCGCAATCTAAACTGGTCCGGCCGGAGAGTCGAAAACCTCCCAGGAGAAGGAAAACTCTTATTTAAAACCAGAGCAAATGGAGCTCATAAGCTTGCGCAGCACTGCAATTGTCTAAGAGAAGAAACCCCGACAGAAAATCAACACCCTTTTGTCTTGAAGGTTGGGCATTGGGCCAATCACCCGATCCTGGAAAAAAGCCTGATTACAGAAACCATAAGCACTAAACAAATCCACAACCCTTTGAAGAGGCAATGGTTCCTGACCTCGAAAAGGAAGGAAACATGACGTGCCTGAGTGAAAGCCGAGAGGAAGCTCAAGAGCCGATTTCACCACTTGTCAACCCAAGGACCAAATTTGCCATTGGTAACTGAAATGTCAGAGCCATGTACGCCACTGGGAAAGCCGCACAGATCGCCAGGAAAATGCATAAAGCACAGATAAAAATGCTAGAGGTCAGTGAGAGTAGATGGACTAGTTCTCGCAAGACAAAGTTCACTACTGGAGAGACCGTTCTGTACTCAGGTAAAGACGATGATTTCCACAGGTTGGGAGTTGCCATCATGATGTCCAAAAGTGCAACTGCAGCACTCAAAGACTGGTCGCCAGTCAGCGAGAGGAAAATAAATGCAAGATTCTTTTCCAAACACATCAAGCTGACAGTTATCCATGCGTACTCACCAACCAATGAGGCTGATGATACTGACTAAGACAACTTTTATGAAACGCTCACTGGAACAAATATACAAACATGATATGCAAGTCATAATAGGAGACTTCAATGTCAAAGTCGTTAGTGACCCAGAGCCCCATTATGAAGTGATGGTAAGTCACAGTGCAGGGGAGCGGAATGAGAATGGCACGAGACTCTGTGAATTTTGCAACTTGAACGAACTAGTCATCACAGGAACACTCTTCCTACACAAGATGATCCACAAACTAACATGGCCGTCACCAGACGGTAACATAACCACCAGATCGGCCACACTCTAATGAAAACAGAATTCAGCTCATCAATTTTAGACAGCAGAGCTTACAGGGGTGCAGATATAGGCAGCGACCATTACCTGATGAAGACCATCATCAGATTGACACTCAAGAGAGTATCAAAGAATGAACAAAGGCAAACTGACTACGATACCGATAAACTGATGAAAGAAGAAATCAGGAGACGCTTCTGCCTCAAACTAAGTAACAAGTATCAAACACTAGAGATGAAGGTACCAGACCTGCAAGAAGACAGTGACTCCATTGAAACACTAAATGCCAGAATGGAGAAAGCATACAGTGACCCTGCAAAAGAGGTGGAAGGGCACAAGAAGAAGAAAGCCAAACCCTGGATCAGTCAGAGAGGCTGGCAACTTATCAACTAGAGGATAGAGATGCATCTCAAGATCGAAGGAATTAGATCAAAGAGACTGAAGAAGGGATACAGGACAGAATACAGAGAAAAAGACAAAGGGGTGAAGAGACAAATCAAAAGAGATAAGAAAGAGTGGCTGGAGAGCATCGCAAAAGAAGCAGAGGAGGCAGGAAAATCCTAGCACATGAAAACTTTATACGGTCTGACTAAAATACTTTGTAACAAAAGACCACGACAAAGTACTACCATCAAAGATAAGAATGAGGACATCATCATTAACAGCGAAGACAGGAGAAAACGATGGAAGGAGCATGTGAGTGAGACCCTCAACCGTGATAAACCGAGAAACCCTATAACAGAGGAAGACACAGAAGAACATGAGATCGCTGACATCAGAACAGACCCACCCACACTTGCAGAAGTCCAAGACGCCATAAGGAAGCTGAAGTACGGCAAAGCGGCTGGGGGAGATCTCATACAGGTAGAGCTGTTAAAAGTAGACATAGATTTTAAAGCAGAGAAGGTGAAACAGGTCTCAGATGTCTGGAGACAAGAGAGGATACCAAGAAGATGGAGGAGAGGCCTCACAGTCAAGCTGCCAAAGAAGGACGACCTGAAGAACTGTAAGAACTGGCGTGGCATTACTCTGTTCCCAGTCGTTAACAAAATACTGGGCCGGATCCTAGTCGGCAGGATTAAGAGTGGTATAGATAGCAGACTGAGGAAGGAACAGGCAAGCTACAGAACAGGGCTAGGCACCACTGACAAAATCTTCATTTTGCGAAACATCATTGAGCAGTCCAACCAATGGCAAGCTTTACTGTATATCAACTTCGTCGGTTTTGAAAAAGCTTTTGACACTATAGTGAAGATGTACAGCATACACAAGAAGGTCATTGCAGTAGTGAAAGCCTTATATCACAACTTTAAAAGCGCTGTCATTGACGAGAACGACACCACAGACTGGTTCAAGACCAAGACTGGGGTGAAACAGGGTGTAACATGTCTGGTTTCCTATTCCTACTCGTAATTGACTGGATCATGAGAAGGACTGCGGGAAATGAAGAGAATGGCATCAGGTGGAAGTTCACAACGAAGCTAGACGACCTTGACTTTGCCAAAGACATCGCACTGCTATCATCAGCAAAACAGCAGATACAGCAGAAGACTAACCGGCTGGTGGAAAATAGAGAGCGCTCAGGCCTAAAGTTAAACACTGAGAAATGCAAGGTCCTCAGAATAAACGCCAGAAATCATGATCACGTCACAATAAATGGAGAACCAGTGGAAGATGTCGATAGGTTTGTATACCTAGTAGCGTACGTCTCCAACGTCGGAGGTGGCACCATGGATCTGAAAGGCAGACTAGCCAAAGCCCTAGCTGCATTTGCCTGTCTCCAAAACATCTGGAAATCTAACAACATCAGCTATAACACCAAGAAGAGGGTGGTCAGAACTCTGATAACAACCGTCCTGATGTAGGGCTGTGAAACATAGAAGATGAGCAAAGAAGACGACAAGAAACTGGAAGTCTTCCAGATCAAATGCCTGACGCGAATTCTGAAGATACGGTGGGAGGGGCACACACCAACGGAAGTTGTATTAGAGAGAGCCAGGATGAAGAGGATGAGCAGTAGAGTGAGAAGAAGAAGGTGGAAATACATCGGCCACATCCTCAGGAAAGATCCCAACGACGGCAGTATGGCAGCCTTGACTTGGGGCCCTGAAGGGAGGAGAAAACGTGGGAGGTTAAAAACTATCTGGAGAAGGACTTTCGAGAAAGGAAGGCAGACTGGTAGATGGAGATCCTGGAATGAGGAGCGCACCACAGCCATTGACAGGGCGTGTGGAGGCAGAGTTTAGAGGCCTTATGTGTCATATGGCACTTAGCGGACAGGTAAGTTAAGGTAAAATTTTCCTTGACCTTTCTCTTATCATGGTTATTTGGCTGTAAATTTTAATTTTATCGTCATATAGATAACCATCTTATTAACCAGAGTCACAACCAACTATCTTTTTTACCCTTTCTACAAGGCTGACAAAAGGGATCCCAGTACCTAGTACCAAGTCGGCAAAGGAAGTTACCAGGACTTTTGATAGCTTTTTTAATGTGATCAAATGGATGTAACTATGAATGCAGCTATTTAATAATTTTTCCAAAGGAACGAAAGTTTATATAGTTATCTGTAACGTTCTTGACACCATGAGGCGAGATTTCAAACGTTAAAAGACTACTTCTAAGATGCACTCTACAAGCATTCAAGCAGTTTAGATATTTATTACGAAAAACAACTAGTGGTTACATACTTGGTTTTATATATATGTACATATATTTTTGGGGGTATGTATATATATATATGTGTGTGTGTGTGTGTGTTAGGTTCCATCTGCAGACATGTGTTTTGCCGTGCTACCGCTCATCAGTGCAGATTGAAACCTCTGAAATTATGCATTCCATACCAAGACACACATCAACTGCCACAAAATGTGTGTGATTGTGTTTGTGTGTTTGCGCGCGCGTATGAATGTACAGAATCTAAGTATGTATTCCCATTCCACTACGGTTAAGACAATAATGGTTGGCACGTGAACATTTAGAAGGTAAAAGACGATGGATTATATATTACTTACTTAATTACTTATTTAATTATTTACTCACGAGATCCACTACACTCTGTTGCAACTACTCAGCGATATATGAACTCCTCTCTATCTTCGACTTTGTNCAATAATGAATATGAACTGGCAAGAACTTAACAACGCATGTCAGGATCGCGAAAAGTGGCGAAAACTGGTCAGAGAGGTCACTAAAGGTCGATAACGATCTACAGACTACGACGACGACGACATATATTTTTGGGGGTATGTATATATATATATGTGTGTGTGTTAGGTTCCATCTGCAGACATGTGTTTTGCCGTGCTACCGCTCATCAGTGCAGATTGAAACCTCTGAAATTATGCATTCCATACCAAGACACACATCAACTGCCACAAAATGTGTGTGATTGTGTTTGTGTGTTTGCGCGCGCGTATGAATGTACAGAATCTAAGTATGTATTCCCATTCCACTACGGTTAAGACAATAATGGTTGGCACGTGAACATTTAGAAGGTAAAAGACGATGGATTATATATTACTTACTTAATTACTTATTTAATTATTTACTCATGAGATCCACTACACTCTGTTGCAACTACTCAGCGATATATGAACTCCTCTCTATCTTCGACTTTGTCATTCCCAATTTGGATGCCCCTTTTACCTTTAAAGCTTATCGCTTGGCATTTCATTCAACCTGACGTTATCTGAGTTCTCTCAGCTTTTTTCTTTAATTTTTAAATTTTTTTCTGAATGTGCTTGAGTCCTCTAATGTTGTTGTAAACATACATCACAAACACTTTGTTTGATTTTTAATATCCTTTTAATTACAAATGGAAAAAAAAATTAATGTAAGACAATCTTACGTGAAATTGTGTCTTATAGAAAAAATTGTTAATGTCAGTCCTTTTTCAGTGACTGATCACTGATATTGCTTCCATTCTCAGTTTTTCCTAGTATTTTTCAGTTGGCTTTGCATAAGCTCTTTCTGTCTTACCACACAATGGGTCTCTCTTGCCAATCTCACGCAACAAATCAAATCTGATTTTTACTTCAAAGTTGTAACATTCAGTAATGTTGGTGCACTTATGCCCCTTAATATCAAGTGTCTCCAGCTTTTTGCTCTTAGTGCGACCTTTTTCTGCTTTAACTGCATTCTAGTCTGTACCAGTTTACGATCACTACATGTGGTAACCGCTTTCAAAACCCTCATGGTCAGCACTGACGTTCTAGCAAAACTTGACAATATAATGTACTTTACTTGGTTTTCCCTTCTGGTTACACCTATCTTGTTTTGTGCTCCTTTTTGTGGGGGAATGTCTTTCCACTGACTAAACTTCCTTTCAGACTTGCAAATCAACAAAGTCTCTTACAACTGCAATGTCTATTCTGTTGAAGTTTATCTTTTTTGTCCTGCAGTTTGCAGAATCTTGATCTGATTATCCTCCTGGACAGAGAGTTCTCTAATACATCAAGTTTCGTCTTGGGCGTCTATCATCAATGCCACACCAACATAATATCTGTAACTGGTAACACTCTCTTTCCTTTGTCGTCATGGATTTCCAGTGGAAAACATGTTTTGGTGGTTATAAACAATTCACTTGAACGTTGAGCTTTCCTTACGGTTCAGTTAAAAACCGTCAAACTGCTATCTCGGCCAAAACTACAGAATACCCGTATTAGCACTCTTAAGTGTCTCAGGTTTCTGTAACATTCAGGTGGTATTAGATGGGTTGTTGCACATATCAACCTCGGTAAAATGAATAAGGGTAGTTTGTTTGAACGAGCTTTTCCTTCTGCGCGCCTGTGCATGGCTAGGTTTTGCAGCGTTTAAGGCATCTCAACCTGGACTGCAGGGCACAAAGAAGGAAAAAGAAATGCGAAAGAGGTGTTTGGACACAGTTCAAGGCTTTATTGGCCTGCCCAGGTGGTTATCGAACTACAAACGGTGTCGCAGCCACTCAGCTTTTTGTAATTTATTTTGTTGTTTTTATCCAAGCCTACAGTTAAATGCTTTTGTGTTATTTAGTTAAAACAAGAAAAATTTATAAGGGCACTTACATAATTTTAAATCTTACTTTGAAATGCACAGTTTTCAAAAATTGCTTACCTGCCAGATAACATCTTGTTCCCAGAGCAGGTCTATATCCTTTTGGTGGAAGGCAAACAAGCTGGGCCTGTTTTCCAAGTTGTGCAGGTTGTTCAAGTTCTAACAAAGCTACATCATTCCTCAGATGTGAGCGGTCAAATGCTCTATGCATTATAATTCTTTTCACGTTTATTCGCTGGAATAGAAACACGGACAGCAAATAAAATAAAATAAGATACAGAACTTTAAAAAATAACTTTTGTCTCGTATTTGAAATAGGACTGATGATCGTTAAAAGAAACCTATTGAATCCTCATTGCTAGAAGAATATTATCAAGAACAGCAAATGTTGTTCATTGTAAATACTTTGATGTAAGTTCTTTCTCTCCTAGGAAATACAAGTACATAATTAGACCCTGTTCATATTTTAGTTGCATTTGCAAAACAATCAGAAATAATCAAAGAGAGAAAAAATCGTTCATCACAACACTTTCTACAACATATCTGCAAAAGCTAAGATCAACTATCAAGAATTTTTATTGTCAAAAAAATTAAAGCTTTGGTATTTAGATAAATTTCTTAAAGTTGAATCAACTGATTAAAAACTCAAAATTACTGATGATAAACATCGTTTGACAAATTAATATTTTTGCCAGATCTGAAAATCGTACGTTGAGCCCTGTTACTAAACAAGAGTTTCATATTCCGGGTATCTAGATAAAGGATAACAAATGTATTATTCGTTATCCAGTAGTAGTAGCAGTAGTAGTAGCAGTAGTAGTAGTAGTAGTAGTAGTAGTAGCAGTAGTAGTAGTAGCAGTAGTAGTAGTAGTAGTAGTAGTAGTAGTAGTAGTAGTAGTAGTAGTAGTAGTAGTAGTAGTAGTAGTAGTAGTAGTAGTAGTAGTAGTAGTAGTAGTAGTAGTAGTAGTAGTANTCACTGATATTGCTTCCATTCTCAGTTTTTCCTAGTATTTTTCAGTTGGCTTTGCATAAGCTCTTTCTGTCTTACCACACAATGGGTCTCTCTTGCCAATCTCACGCAACAAATCAAATCTGATTTTTACTTCAAAGTTGTAACATTCAGTAATGTTGGTGCACTTATGCCCCTTAATATCAAGTGTCTCCAGCTTTTTGCTCTTAGTGCGACCTTTTTCTGCTTTAACTGCATTCTAGTCTGTACCAGTTTACGATCACTACATGTGGTAACCGCTTTCAAAACCCTCATGGTCAGCACTGACGTTCTAGCAAAACTTGACAATATAATGTACTTTACTTGGTTTTCCCTTCTGGTTACACCTATCTTGTTTTGTGCTCCTTTTTGTGGGGGAATGTCTTTCCACTGACTAAACTTCCTTTCAGACTTGCAAATCAACGAAGTCTCTTACAACTGCGATGTCTATTCTGTTGAAGTTTATCTTTTTTGTCCTGCAGTTTGCAGAATCTTGATCTGATTATCCTCCTGGACAGAGAGTTCTCTAATACATCAAGTTTCGCCTTGGGCGTCTATCATCAATGCCACACCAACATAATATCTGTAACTGGTAACACTCTCTTTCCTTTGTCGTCATGGATTTCCAGTGGAAAACATGTTTTGGTGGTTATAAACAATTCACTTGAACGTTGAGCTTTCCCTACGGTTCAGTTAAAAACCGTCAAACTGCTATCTCGGCCAAAACTACAGAATACCCGTATTAGCACTCTTAAGTGTCTCAGGTTTCTGTAACATTCAGGTGGTATTAGATGGGTTGTTGCACATATCAACCTCGGTAAAATGAATAAGGGTAGTTTGTTTGAACGAGCTTTTCCTTCTGCGCGCCTGTGCATGGCTAGGTTTTGCAGCGTTTAAGGCATCTCAACCTGGACTGCAGGGCACAAAGAAGGAAAAAGAAATGCGAAAGAGGTGTTTGGACACAGTTCAAGGCTTTATTGGCCTGCCCAGGTGGTTATCGAACTACAAACGGTGTCGCAGCCACTCAGCTTTTTGTAATTTATTTTGTTGTTTTTATCCAAGCCTACAGTTAAATGCTTTTGTGTTATTTAGTTAAAACAAGAAAAATTTATAAGGGCACTTACATAATTTTAAATCTTACTTTGAAATGCACAGTTTTCAAAAATTGCTTACCTGCCAGATAACATCTTGTTCCCAGAGCAGGTCTATATCCTTTTGGTGGAAGGCAAACAAGCTGGGCCTGTTTTCCAAGTTGTGCAGGTTGTTCAAGTTCTAACAAAGCTACATCATTCCTCAGATGTGAGCGGTCAAATGCTCTATGCATTATAATTCTTTTCACGTTTATTCGCTGGAATAGAAACACGGACAGCAAATAAAATAAAATAAGATACAGAACTTTAAAAAATAACTTTTGTCTCGTATTTGAAATAGGACTGATGATCGTTAAAAGAAACCTATTGAATCCTCATTGCTAGAAGAATATTATCAAGAACAGCAAATGTTGTTCATTGTAAATACTTTGATGTAAGTTCTTTCTCTCCTAGGAAATACAAGTACATAATTAGACCCTGTTCATATTTTAGTTGCATTTGCAAAACAATCAGAAATAATCAAAGAGAGAAAAAATCGTTCATCACAACACTTTCTACAACATATCTGCAAAAGCTAAGATCAACTATCAAGAATTTTTATTGTCAAAAAAATTAAAGCTTTGGTATTTAGATAAATTTCTTAAAGTTGAATCAACTGATTAAAAACTCAAAATTACTGATGATAAACATCGTTTGACAAATTAATATTTTTGCCAGATCTGAAAATCGTACGTTGAGCCCTGTTACTAAACAAGAGTTTCATATTCCGGGTATCTAGATAAAGGATAACAAATGTATTATTCGTTATCCAGTAGTAGTAGCAGTAGTAGTAGTAGTAGTAGTAGTAGTAGTAGCAGTAGTAGTAGTAGCAGTAGTAGTAGTAGCAGTAGCAGTAGCAGTAGTAGTAGTAGCAGTAGTAGTAGTAGTAGTAGTAGTAGCAGTAGTAATAGTAGTAATAATACCAGTAGTAGTGATAGTAGTAATAATACCAGCAGTAGTAGTAATAGTTGTAATAATACCAGCAAAAGTAGTAGTAATAGTAGAAATAATACCAGCAGTAGTGGTAGTAATAGTAGTAATAATACCAGCAGCAGTAGTAGTAATACCAGTAGTAATAGTAATAGTAGTAGAAGTAGTAGTAGTATCGAGTGGATACACACCATCTAGTGATGGATGGGTGAAAAACCCACATTCAGTGCCTAACAACAAGTAAGGAAGTGTGAATACAGGTATATGTCCTGTAGCTACAAGAGTGAGATAAAATAGATAACCAAAACAAAATGGCGACATTACTTCAACCTTTCTAATGGTGCTCCACAATAAGTGAGGAAAGGCACATTACTCAAGCGGTTGTTATTGTATGACAAAGACTAATGACTTCTCATTAATATTACTATTACTATTATCATTACCATTTGATTCTTTTGATTCGGTATCTGTATAAAGAACTCAATGCATAGCTTCAGGCAAATAATTTGGATATGAAACGTAGAGTGTTTTCTTGATTATGTGAGCACTGACAGCCAGTAGCATCTTTTTGAGCTTATTGATGTAGCTGTTGCCTGGAATTTGTCGGATACGCTTTTTAAGCCTCTTATGAATGTCCAGGTCATAACTGAAATGGTTGTTGCCTTAACTTCCTGCCTTGGTGCAATTTTAATCTCCAAGTCCGTTTACTTATTATTAGTAGTACTTTAATAACAATGATAATAATAATACTATAATAATTATTACTATTTATGTTATAATTATCATCATTATTATATTACCATTAGAAACTACATGTAACATGTACTTTAATAATTAAAATAAAAATAATTATAATATTATGTAGTTCTATATGAGTACCATATTCTGTTCCGTTGTATAGTAACTTTTAGCCTTAGTATTTTCTAGAGACTAATGATCAGCTGTCAGTTCAGTTTCTTACCTCTGTTAAAAGGTTCGAGACAGAATCTTTCTTACGAAAATACTTGCTGTTTACAATATCGAGTCAATTTGAAATAATATAAGTTCCAGAAAAAAGACAAAGGAAAGCTGATTTTTTTAGCATAACCCCAGGGCCATTGGAGTCTTAAAAAGAACGTATGGAAAACTACTATGGATTAAAGCAGGCTAAATTTCGTACCTCAGTATTGACCTTAAATATCCTATAATTCCTGAGTAATGGTAGCGTGGTGAAAGGTAAAAGGGCCTGTGTGGCTTGGGTTAATGGAAACCAAAAGCTGGTTTCGGATGACTGTTTTGGATTGAATGAGGCCACATTTTGTTTCTGTTATTTGCCTAAACGTTTGTAATGTCCAATCAACACAGAATACTCTTTCAGGTACTTTATTTTTTCAAGATTGCCTGTGAACAATTTAGGTCAAAAGCAGTCTTTGAAATATATGAGAGTATTTTATCCACATTTCATGTAAATATACACTCACTGAATTTGAATTTAAGATTCAAATTCATGTCAAATGACAAATTAATAGCAAATAATATTTATCATCGGAAGGATCGCATACAGACGCATCAGGGCACAAAACAATTTTTAATGATTAGACCGGGATATTGATGGTTGATATGCAACAGTCAATTGGTACTCCATGATTTTAAATGAATATGTGGAGATAAAATGTTAATATTTTAAAATTGCCATCTTAAAAGTCTGTTTTAAAGCTTCATGATAAAAAAGTATAAACATCATTTTTCTTTCTAATGATGAATTTTTGATCAGATACGAACATTCCTTCCAGTCCTAGAAGTCACAGTACTCCCTAACTTCTTATTTGAAAATAGGACAATACCTGTTCAATTGGGGTAAGAGTGTAACGGTCATGTTGGCCAATGATCACGTCCATATTTTCTGCTCGCTGTCCGTCAGTGCAGTGACTGGCTGTCAATACCCACTTTGGGTGTATCAGAGAGCCTCCACAGAAATGAGCGAAGCTTCCTTTAATGTTCATAGAAACCATCCAAGGCCAAGCAAGGGGTTTAGCTTCAACGCCATTAATGATACGACCCTGTGAAACCGTTGAAATACCACATAATCCTCCTGCTATATTGATAAGAAAAAGGCAAAAATATTCTTGTTGAAAGAGTAAAACCGGGTTAGAAATGCCATTAAACTTTCTTTTTGTATTACTCAAATAAAAGCAACAGACGAAGCAGGGTAACAAACTATATCAAATACATAAAAACCTAACACATTATATCAAGTACATCAAAAAGATCTTTAAGTCACTTGTCATCTTAACTAACGACCTTACTGTAGGTGTATTAGGAACAGGTAAAAGACATTTTAACTAGTATTTTTTGCTTAGAATAAGAATAGGAAAATAAATGGATCTGGATAACTATCGATGTATTATTTTTAAAAAAAGTAAGTCAAAAAGCCAAGTCACATTGTAATAATCGATTTCATTTGCATTTTGATAAAGTTATATTCCAGCTCACATGCGAAACATACTTTTTCTTGATGAAATGGAAGCTAAAATTCACAAATAAAGCAGTTCAATGTGAGATCAAATACAGAAGCCTCAAAAATGAGAGAGAGAGAGAGAGAGAGAGAGAGAGAGAGAGAGAGAGAGAGAGAGAGAGAGAGAGAGAGAGAAGAAAGAGAACAAGAAGGCGAGAGGGAAAGATAACGTGCCTGTTATGGACTTTACTCAAAGAAAAACAAGTCCAACGTTTTAGTCCACCTCGAAGACTGTGGACCGCAGTCGACGGTCAGCAGGTGCATCGTACACTACTCCTATTTTTGTGGTCTCTGCAGGCTCTCTTATTACAGACGTCTGTGACACATAAAACATATGTTCCCTATCTGTATTATCTGGAACATATTCTACAATGTCTCGCTTTTGTGTGCCTATAAAATAACATGGTACTTCATTGGGACGTCTAGTTTCCTTTTGAATCTCCAATGGAGTTCGTCCTGCTGAGATTTTGCCCTTACTGAGTTATATGGAAGTGTTTATGGGTAGTCTGTCTTCGGAGGGAGTTGAGTAGGAACCATTTTTGTTCCTTTTAAGGTGTTCTCTAAACTCCTCATACACTGTGTTTTGGTTCCAATCCTGACGATATTTAAGACGTAACACAAAAGGATTATAGAGTTGGGAGGTAGTTGTTTTGCCTTGTTTTTGCAAAATTAAGTACACTGGAATCCATTTCTATATACCCCATGATCGTCCATCTAAAGGTGACTAGCTATCTGTTACTGGTTCGTTCTTTTCAGCTATTCTGCAACAATANGAGAGAGAGAGAGAGAGAGAGAGAGAGAGAGAGAGAGAGAAGAAAGATAGAACTTAAATTGAAGAACACTATTAAGCCAATTTAGAGAGAGAGCCGTAGTATCTATTCATAAGGTATGTCAATCGATGTAACAAATCGATTTTAGAAGCAAAGGCACTTAGTATTGCACCACCAACTCAATATGTGATTTTAAATAATGTGTATAAATATACATAAGTTAAAACATGAAAAATAAGAACTGTGATTGCAAATAGTAGTTTCACGATATAGTTTCACGATAAAGTTCTTAATTTTTGTGTAGTGCCTTATATATATTTGTATATTGCTCTACTATATGCATTGAGTACTTTGTTATACGAATACACAAGATTACACACACACACACATATATATATATATATATATATATATTTATTTATTTATATATATAATTTTTTTTGTATACAGCTGAAGATTGTGAAAGACATGAAACTCTGAGTACTGTGAAGTTAGAGTTTTTCTTACTCGTACATCTCATTATATAATAGCTCCAACGATTTAATATGGTAGAGCACTGTTGCTGATGACATTTTACATTTTGTTAATATATATATATTTAGATATATAAATGTTCTTTCACAAAAATAGCTATGAAGAAATTTTTACAAGTATAATATAGAAAAAAAAATGGTCAGATTTTTAGCCTTAAACTACACTAGGTTCAATAGATTAAAAAATATTACAGTAAAAAACTGAATATGAAAAATTGGATTTAAACTGAGAAAAAAAGAGTAGTGCACACATACATTAAATACATTAATGATGATGTAGTTTCATACTTACCAGCACTGGCAGTGGTAGGAATGGAAGCTGCAGATATTGCTATAATGACCAAAAATATCATGGTGCCAAATAGATTCGTATATTAACCAACGTACTGATGACACTGAATGTGTTAGCTACGTTGGAGACCAAGTATTTATATTACCCAACATGAATGAGTTTCTCTTGGAATGAATAGGTTTTCTGTTATAAACAGCTAGTTAAACTCAATCTTAAAACTGTTTGTGCCTCATTCAAATGGTTGGATTGATACACTTTTAATTCTATCATTAAATAAACAATAAATTTGTTTTATCATTCATTTTATTAATTTACGTCCTTTGAAACAGAATATTCTTCTATTTTTTGCAAAGTAGATACTTGTGAATATTTAGTGGGTACTTATGCTATGAAAAGAGGACCTGGCGTAGGTGGATTACTCAAAGAACTTCAAAGGTAAATGACTGTCAATATTTCTTTAAACATGTAATTGTAAACATTTTAGAAAAAGTACACCTTGTACACCATTCTTCTTTTGCTAATAGAACAAAGTAAACTCTTAATCTTGATCTTGGTTCAGTTAATGTTCAGGATCTGCTAAGTTTGACTGTTAGTTAGAATGTACCATTGCCTCAAGGGTTGCTCCTAGATGACGTAATTTGTAGCAGGAGTTAATTGTGAAGCTCTAAAACGAAGTAAAAAAACTGTTCGTAAGTTATTCAAAGTTATCAGAACATCCAAAGTAAAGTTAACACAGCCTTTGATCACCTTTAATATATATATATATATATATATATGTATATATACAAGGTAAAAGAAAAAATTCAAAACTTCAGCTATACTGGTTAAAAAACGTTACAAAAAGCACAAATATATATGTATATATTTTACAGGCTATCCAGAACTACAACATATGTAATATATATATATATATATTTAAATCCAGTATAGTATACAAAATAGCTAGACAAATTTAGCAGTTACTACTAGTTATTTTGTATACTATACTGGATTTATAAACGCTCTGGAAACATTGAGCACTCTTAGTGAACATTGGTATACTTTACTACTATTACTATATATATATATATATATATATATATATATATATATAAACAAGTGAAGTGGTGACTGACACCACAAAAAAGAAATGGCTATTAGTGAGTGAAGGGGAATGTAAGGAGACCTGCGCCTTCCTGGGAAAAATTATTTGGTTACTCTCCTTAGATTGGCTCAGAAGGGTTTTATAAAGTTGATATAAGATTTACGTAGTTTTACTGAAAAGTAAAATCTTTGAATTGTATGAGTACGTTTCATTTTCAAATGGGTTCTTTCAAATGTCCCACAGTTTCTAGTGCTTGATAGCGTCGTACGTTTTAGGACTCAATGAGCTTTCAAAAATTGCTTTTAAAACCAAAGAGAAATTCTTATTTTACCAGCTTGATATTCTTTACTCACTTCCTTTGAAATGTTAGAAATCAAAGTTACATAAAGTTTGAAAATTTTTTATTGCTTTTATTTGCAGAACTCCCCTAAAAACTATATCTTCCAATATCTCTGTATTTATTTTAGATAGTGGGCGAACTTTATGGATTAAGTGGAAGCATTGAATTTTGGAGCTTTATCATGAAAAAAAAAATAGAAGGGGAAAAAAAGGAGAAAGCCTTTTCCAGTTCATCAAATTCATCGTTTATCATAGTCATTGGAAGAAAAAAATGGCTCAAAACTTTTCCGGCACTTGTTTTGAGTGATGTTCATGTTCATGCGCCATGGCAACAGGGGATATTGATAAATCAAAACGCAATCTCCAGGTGATACTTCTTCCATCTTCAGGCTGTTAGAAGTGACTTGGTACCGCCTTACTATACTTCTACAGTATGAACCTACATGGTGACAAAGTTCGAATTGAATTCAGTAGTAGTGCCATACCTATCTTGTATTTGTTGTGTTCCCCTCTGTAATGCTAGTAGTAACCTTTCCTAACGAGTAAAAGATGACAAGATTGACGTAATTGAGCTACAGGGGAGGGATTTTTTCTTTCATTTATGTTGTTGTTTTGGTTTTCCAGTCCAAAATCTTTGTACTTTATTTTTTTCAAACTTGTAATTATGTGCTCGGTAGTGTTCAGTTTTTTCACGACACTTTTAGCAGGTCTTTTAGGCTCCTTTTCCTTGTTACCCCCAAATGCTTCCATTTAGCAATATGGGAGGCTGGACAGTCCTTACAATGTAGTTTATAGACTTCTTTTTCTTCTCTTAATTGAAATTCGGTCATTTGGTTTTAAGAGTATCGGTCTTAATGTTGTGAAGAAGAAACACTGGATATTGTGCTGTCTTAAGAGTTTTTCTTATTTACTTACTGGTGTTTTTGGCACAGATTGCACATATTCGTTTTAAAGGTTAACTCTCTTCCTCAGATTTTGGCCCAGTAGTTTTGCTAGCCTCTCTGGACATCCTTACCATGAGATCCATTGGATAAATCACCTCTGACGGTGTCTCCCTTCTTTACGAAGATGTTCTGAGTTTTGAATAAAACTTCTTCCTCTCCCAGAGTCGTGGCAACACTTAAAACTCCATGATGCAATGCACTATTGAGGTACTAGTCAGTGTGAGATACAATTCGGATTCAACAAAGACAAAGGCACTAATTATGTAGTGTTTGTGGTTCAACAGTCGAAAAAAAAAATGCCGCGAGAAAAAAAAAGAACGTATATTTCACTTTCATTGACACGGGAAAAGCATATGATAGAGTACACGGAGGTCTGGTCCATTCATGTCTCAGAAAAAGTTGTGTTACAGAGGCAATGGTCAGGCTGATAATGGTCAGTTACAAGAAAGCGAAAAAAGAGAGTGGGAATTGCAGCAAGAAGTACTGACGTCTTTAGATAGAAGCAGAACTACAACAACGTTTTAGGTGTAGGGTATATTGTTGATGTGATTGCTATGCAGTAGGGAATGGATTGTTTCTTTTATTTTTCTTCTTACTGTAATGGTTTCCTTATCTGAAGTACTTATATTTTCCCAGTCAAAGGTGTGATCTTGTGTCCAGCAGTGTTCGCTATTTCATGATACTTGGTGTCACCTTTTTGAACAACTCTCGTGTCCCTTTTCCCTTTCACAAAAGGAACGCTTTGATTCGCCAAAGTAGGGGGGAGGACAGTCCTCACACTGTAGTCTGTAAACTACGTTATTCCTGTCTTCAAGTGGAACTGAGTCCTGGGGTTTTGACAGAATCTTTCTTAACGATGTATTAGAAAAACTTATTTGGTATAAATTATCCAGCTTCAATAACCCTGCCGGACAAGCCCCCTAAATTTCAAACTACACTGAATTGGGGTGGTTTCCACCAAATTCGAAAATCAAACTACCAGTGCAGTTTCCAAATGCTATCGTGCTACTGCATCCAATGTAATTTTCGATTCACAAAAAGTTCTTCCTTCATCTACAAAGGTTGCCTTGCCTGCCACAAATTTAAGTATTACTATTTATGAGCAGGTGCAGGTGCGAAGCCAAATAGGGGGTCGAACATCTTTAAGATTGATCGATGGAATAAAACAACACGTACCCAGTATTTCTACAGAAAGACTTTGTATCAATCGAGTTATAGCAAGAGTAAACGCAATATTGTTAATTGTGATTAAGTTATAACACAGTATCTTCTGCTAAACCGTGAATGCAGTGAAAATTTCGAGCTAGAACAGCTTCAAGCAATAGACGGGTTTCTGATGACTTATTATTATTATCGTTTTCAGTCTCCACGCGGTTTCGGGTGCAAAATATAAACAAAGATGGTGGATATCATTGTATTTCCCTTAATTACTACGTGATTTAATTCTGAAACCATCCACTTTTTAATGTAATTTTTTGCAAGATCTCAGCCGCCATCTTACTCCTGTTTTATCTATCACTGTTTTGTCTCGACTTCCAAACCTGGCTTTGATTTTTTTTTCGATAAATGAACTTTGACACCGTCTGAAGATATCGATTGTTTTTTTCCCAACCCAACGGAAAATGTTTTCGTTACATCGTCAATCAGCGTAAAAGCTTAATTATTCATAGCCTGCTGACGTAAAACCACTATCTGCATAATAATAACAAACTCTAATCGAGCACGAGGGTCCAGAAAATATTTCAAGAGACGTTTTTCTTGTTCTTCTACCAACCTTTTCTCAAAATGGCAACTCATGTTAATCTCACGTGGGCGAAAAATTCTGATTACTTTAAAAATCTCGAAAAGGAAGATCAAGAAAAATATTTGAAAAAATTAAGAGCTTTTTGAAACATTCAGGCAGATTCTTTCTTAGTGATTTCTTTTCACGCCAATATATAAGATTTTCTGTCATAAATTTTGAAAGCTTTGGTAGCCACGAGCGGAAAACTCTTGAGACAACAGCTTCACTGACCTGAAATCGGTACGCAATATCCTTGTTTGTCAAACCCATTCTTAATTTAACCAGCACTAATAAAAGATGATCTGCGACTGTTGAAATGTTTGTACCAGTATCTTGTGGTCCATACTGTAACAACCAATTTCATGGCTAATACCTGTATAAAATTGCAACATAAGTCCACGACTTTTAAAATTTCTGTAACGAAAGACAGCTTTATCTGCTGTACATAGTTTCTTGTTCAGTTTCCTAATCTCATTAGTCATCTCTAGTGAGTCACTTTGGGTCATCTTAAGGAGGTGTTGTGTCTCTGCAAGTTCTTGTCTCAGATTTTTAACCTCTTCTTCCAAATAGGTGTTTCTCGCTTTCAACACTTCAACAGAAAATTCTAAAAGAAAACATAGACATATAAATGAGGAATAAAAACAGACGATTTCTGGTACAGAACAAAAATCTATATGTTATGTAAACTACTGTCTTAACTGAGAACTTTGAACATCTATGCAAGTGAAAATTAAATAAATCTTTCATCCATTATTAATAAAATTATCCTTTAAAAACCTATTTCCTACAGCGTGCCACAACTGAAAAAAGAAACCCTAACTTGATAAACTTAGGAATACAAGGGGTGGTGGGAATAAGTGGGGTGGGTGGAAGTTTTGCTCAAAGTAGTGTGTCTGAAATAAACGGGGTGTGTGGAAAAATTTCCAAAAATAAATAAGCGTCTATTCCAGACTCGAAAGTATATAAATTAAGGAATGTTTAAAATATTTTACCTTGTTTTTCAAGGTCTATGAGATTACTGCTGTCCTCTTCTTCATTAATCTGTTCCTCAGGGAACGTTTCCACAGACTGGTCTTCAGGTTCATTAGGTTCTACAACACTTTCATTTTCCTTTGATTTTCTTCGTAATAAAAGTCGTTCATGACGTTGACGTTTTTGAACTTTGTTTGACTTATCGTAAAGTTTGTGCTTAAATATCGTAGGGATGTAAGCTGGGCTGGAAGGATCATCAGACTTCTTACCTAATAACATCAAAAATTAAAGAGTCAGACAAAGTTTTAAAATGTCAAATCAATCCTTAGATCTTACATAACATACAAAACATACTGAGGAAACACATACAAAACAGTAAGAAATAGTTATTATATTAAAAATACTAACCAGATATGAAGTGTGCACTGCAGATTCTTGCATGTTCGATCTGTTGTTCACTCCAATCTAACCTTTGAATTTGCCCCAACCACTGCTCTCTCAACTTCCTATTTTTCTTTGGTATCCGATAAAAAACCAAATCTTTTTGTTTAGTACTTCGATTCGTGCAGCCTACAGCACAACAAGATGGTATTTTCTTCGTAGTAAATGTAAAATATAACTAAAAATCAGGATAACAGTACTGTACAACGCACCACAACACACTGTTCTCAAGCAAAAACACGAATGGCGCCGATTATGTTTTGCACCCAATTTTCCCCGCATGCGTGCGCAGCACCAAAATCAAAACAAAAACAAAAACACAGAAATCCGTCTATTGGAAGAGATAGATCTGCCTTCTGTTTAGGATCATTGGAGGCAATTCACATTTAACTTTCATCACCTCCTCTTTGTAAGCAAAAATACTTTGTTTCAATCTTCAATTGTTTTAGTCAGCCAATCACAAAAAGTGGCGGGATTGCTGGATCCTCTCTTTTTTTCTCCAGTATTGACAAAAATAAACTTGTCGAATCTTATCGGTTCTTGATCCCAGAGTGCCAGCAAAATAGCTGTCGACCAAAATGAATGTCATATCAATTGCAATATTCAAATTTTGTACTACTAATCGTTTATTAAAAAATGAACTTTAGAACGATCCAGGTGATTAGCTAGAGGAATAGATAGGTTGGGTTCATGCTATTTGCGACACCAAAAACAATCATCCGATAAAACTGCAGGCTTTCAAATGCAAATTTAAGAATTTTATTTCGACTTCGTTAAGCTGACAGCTTAACCAATTGGAGGAAACTGGCAATCAATTATTTTAATGTGTAAACACTAATTGAACACTTACATTTTCCTTTTTCGTTTCATTTTTGTATATTTTGATATAAGACGCATACTAACAGCAGTATAACTAACACTGAAATGTTTCTATCCTGTATAAAGATTTTATAAATATATTACCGAATCAAGCGGATTGCCCGGGCCACTCTGATTCGTTGTCTCCATATGTCCCGATCCATCATTGCTGTTTGCAGTTCGTTATCACTTAGTCTAGTGTCTTCACATAACGAATCCACATATGTTTTGCAAGGTCTTCCCCTAGACTTTTGGTCATGCGTTGGCTTCCAACGTAGCAGGGATGAGATTAATTCGTCTTTGCTACGGTACCAATGTCCTGCAAATTTCATTTGTATTTCCATTATTGTGTCGCTAACTGCCGGTATGTTTCCATACAATTCTGCTAATGTGGGATGCTCAGTCCAAGATTTATTGAGAATCGCCCTCAACATCCTAGTGTAGGTACCATCTAGCTTTTTCATTTGATCTTTGAGATGCATCCAAGTTGTCGATCCATACAGTAAAGCTGGCTCGATCACGGATCGGAAGAAGTTCCTTTTATGGTTGTTAGGTGTATATATATATTTATATAAATAACTAACTAAATAAGAAATAAATGGAAAAAATATTTACGGTCGTGTACGATAAGTGAAAGTCGGTGCAACTTAATATCATGATGTACTGCAGATATATGAACAGTAATGTTTGGTGAGCTAAATTTTGTAGTAAAGTAGAGGAATCCTGACAGAACCGACTTAGATCTGGGCACATTAAAAGAAAAACGATACGAGCAGCTTCACAAAAGTGATGATTCTTGGAGGGAAAAGCTGCAAGCAGATACTGAGCTGGAGAGTCGTGAAAATCAAAAAACATTGAAGTGACTTAACATGACAAAGAAGACAGAAGTCTGGTATCTCTTTTACAAAAAACCCCAACAGTTACATCATCAATGAAATTCAAAAAATACTAATTACTCGGGCTAAATATTCACTAAACTTTGGGAAATTACGAGATACGTTTTGACTGTGACTTAAAAAGTTTTCACCTTGTACGGAGAGTACAGGTATTAGAAAATCCTCCACTATCCTTTTTCAACAGGTGATGACCATTGTCTCACGTGTTATGATGATTGGCGATTCAGAAGAGAAAGCAGCTGTCTGCACATGGCAAATCAATGCTTGAAACAAGATAATCACGAACAAAGTACAATAGTATAATACTGTATCCAAGTTCTGTACTTATATACATCTGTACTAGTAATTAAAAATTCGTGTGTCGTCCGAATGGAGTCATAGACAAGACAACATAGAAGGCTTAACTTAGATGTCGGGTGCTTTGGAATCCTGTGGTTAATATTGGCTATACTGTTTATTGCTATACATACATTCGAAAATCAAATTCAACCAGGTAACATAAGACGCTCCAATTTAGTGTTAGGATACTTTGCATGTCTACGGTAAACAAAAGTTATGATATTTTTGTAATATGACAGCTCGAGGGAGGTTAGGACCTTAAAAGGGGTCACATAATATCTCTCTCCTACAATCAAAAACCTATTTTATTAGGGCAAAGTAGAGAGCCCAATTTGGGTATCGGGATATTTGCAGCTCTGGGCTTAACATGGATTATGCATTTTCGCTTTGACCACTTGGGCAAACATTAGGGCTGAAAAAGAGTTCACTGAGACCCGATTTTAAAAACAGAGGCCTGTAAAATAAAACTTAACAAAAGTTGCCCCGGGGCCACAATCAGTACAAGGGGCTTTTAAGTCAGGTTTTTATTTTAATTGTATGTATTTATTGTGGCAGCAACGATCCAATGCCACTTCGATCATTTTTTATTACTCACGTTCACACAACAAGCGAGAGGAATGGATGTGGTAAATACATTTTTCATTTCCCAACATCATTTTTAGCACGTCTGCAATAAAACTAGAGTACTTCTAGAATTCCCTATATTTAGTTGAACATTTATAACTACTGAAATAAACTATTTCGTATTTAAAACATTAATTCTGTGTATATATTTATTGGTCAACAGACCTTCATTAATCCTGAATAGCAAAGTTTTATTATTCTTTATTTATGCAGGCAACAACAAGTTGCTATGCTAGCCTTATGATAATGTGAGGAAAAAGTCATAAGGCAAATTTTCATTTGCATTCGGGCAGTCACTAAAGAAAAACTCTCTTCGTCGTTTGTCGTCGCACTGTTCCGTATCAGTTAACGAATACCAAATGCAATGCGAGCAAATATTTGGTTTACATTTTGTTTTCCGTTATCAATAATCACTCTGTAACCTACTTAGGCACCACAAAAACGTGCAAAGGAACAAATGAGTATCCATTACATATATCAAAAAGAAAAAGTTCTAAGAGTGGATCAGTTTTACAGTATTCTTAATTATTAACTGGACCCATAGGCAGCGTGATATTGTAAGATTTATTAAACAAGATGCTGGTCAATTAATCACACGACAAAGGACTAAATTGAAACAGATCAAGTGCAGATTATGGATCCGTACGCAAAATCATGTTAGGCAGGATGGTAAAAATTCTGAGGGGATCAAATATTAACTATAAAAAGAATTTCATCCACCTTAAGAAAGATTCTGTCAAAAGCAAAGGACCCAGTTCCACTTGCAAGAGAGGAATAATTGGTGAATCAAAGCATTCCTTGGGTCCAAGGGGAAAAGAACACAAGAGAGCTGTTGAAAATGGTGACAAAATGTATCATAAAATAGCTTAACACTGCTGGACACAATATAATATCTTTGATTGGAAAAATAAAAGGATTACAGACTAGGAAATCAACACAACAAAAAATAAAATAAACAACCTATTCCCTACAGCACAGCAACCACATCAACAGTATATTCTACACCCTTCCAGAAAAATGGCTTCCAGGACAAAAAAAGGAAAGGCAACAAACACAACATAGGTATTGCACCACTCCTTGAAACAAGTTGATTCCTATCTACACATAGGTACACACTATTCACTTTTTCATCCAGTGATCTGGCAGTTTCAGCCAGCGGAAATGGCGACAAAGTGCTATCTTGTTCTTTTGCTTTTCAAAATATATTTTCAGAAAGTTATGTTACGTGAAGCCACTAAAAACACCCCCCCCCCAAAAAAAACCCCAACAAAAAACAACAACCGAACAAACAAACCAAGACAGGTGTAAGTTTATTCTAATTTTTCATATTTACATTAAGCATCTTCACATCAATAACAGACTGTTTAACAAATTACATAATAAGAGATAACAAATTGTGTCCATTTTTTAAAAATATATAAAACATCATTGCAAAATTCAACGTTTAACTTAACATCCTATTTTATAAATTTACAACAACAAAAATTGAATATCTAAAATCTTAATTTTGAGTACGAGTCTTTTATTTCTAAATATCTTTTGGTCCTAAACAGTGACAAAACAATGTGCATTCAGGATAAGCATTATCGAAAGTGAAAAGAGAGTAGTGAAGATAAGCCCCTTATTCTTCCGTTAAATATTGACACCATTTTCATAGAGAGTATTGAAAACTGATCCTTGATCCTTTTCCGTACTATTCATCTACGGTAAAGAATGATAAATACAATTTCAGGATCCCCAGTATCAGACTAAAAAAAATTAAGTCAAGGAACAATAAATCGACAGGATAAAGAATAAGTTCTCAGCGATATTCCTCATCTTGTACACTCAGGGCTTGCACTAGAACTTAGGGCACCAACAAATCAACATAACAATTCTTACACCAAACACTTCCAGTTAAAATGTTTACACTCACACTGTATGGTAAAACCTGATGGGAGCAAAATTTCGTACAACTGACTAATAAATGCTAAGTTTAAACAAACCTAGGAATTTCTGGAAGGCAAAGGGCGGCATTGGTTCACAAAATTTGCCAATATGATGAATCTGATCCTTTAAAAAATGACGTCAACTAAAATTTATTTCAGATCGGAAAATGAACAAGGTACACACATTGATGAGTTTTCTTCATAAGTGCTTCAAACCTACACAGTCCTTATAAACCTCTAAATCATGGTCCGATAATGTCAATGTAAGGCATCTAAACCTGTGGTTAGTGTAGATATAGCCATCCCATTTTAGTGTGGAGGACGAAGTGTTGTATGGTTATTCTATTACTGTCATCTCATTAGTTGTACAGAAACGAGCGAAGCGTAATTCCTTGATCAAATTTAGTACTGTTACCTTGTTAAAGAAAAGTACCTGTTCTCCAGGTCAANTCCCTATATTTAGTTGAACATTTATAACTACTGAAATAAACTATTTCGTATTTAAAACATTAATTCTGTGTATATATTTATTGGTCAACAGACCTTCATTAATCCTGAATAGCAAAGTTTTATTATTCTTTATTTATGCAGGCAACAACAAGTTGCTATGCTAGCCTTATGATAATGTGAGGAAAAAGTCATAAGGCAAATTTTCATTTGCATTCGGGCAGTCACTAAAGAAAAACTCTCTTCGTCGTTTGTCGTCGCACTGTTCCGTATCAGTTAACGAATACCAAATGCAATGCGAGCAAATATTTGGTTTACATTTTGTTTTCCGTTATCAATAATCACTCTGTAACCTACTTAGGCACCACAAAAACGTGCAAAGGAACAAATGAGTATCCATTACATATATCAAAAAGAAAAAGTTCTAAGAGTGGATCAGTTTTACAGTATTCTTAATTATTAACTGGACCCATAGGCAGCGTGATATTGTAAGATTTATTAAACAAGATGCTGGTCAATTAATCACACGACAAAGGACTAAATTGAAACAGATCAAGTGCAGATTATGGATCCGTACGCAAAATCATGTTAGGCAGGATGGTAAAAATTCTGAGGGGATCAAATATTAACTATAAAAAGAATTTCATCCACCTTAAGAAAGATTCTGTCAAAAGCAAAGGACCCAGTTCCACTTGCAAGAGAGGAATAATTGGTGAATCAAAGCATTCCTTGGGTCCAAGGGGAAAAGAACACAAGAGAGCTGTTGAAAATGGTGACAAAATGTATCATAAAATAGCTTAACACTGCTGGACACAATATAATACCTTTGATTGGAAAAATAAAAGGATTACAGACTAGGAAATCAACACAACAAAAAATAAAATAAACAACCTATTCCCTACAGCACAGCAACCACATCAACAGTATATTCTACACCCTTCCAGAAAAATGGCTTCCAGGACAAAAAAAGGAAAGGCAACAAACACAACATAGGTATTGCACCACTCCTTGAAACAAGTTGATTCCTATCTACACATAGGTACACACTATTCACTTTTTCATCCAGTGATCTGGCAGTTTCAGCCAGCGGAAATGGCGACAAAGTGCTATCTTGTTCTTTTGCTTTTCAAAATATATTTTCAGAAAGTTATGTTACGAGAAGCCACTAAAAACACCCCCCCCCCAAAAAAAAAACCCCAACAAAAAACAACAACCGAACAAACAAACCAAGACAGGTGTAAGTTTATTCTAATTTTTCATATTTACATTAAGCATCTTCACATCAATAACAGACTGTTTAACAAATTACATAATAAGAGATAACAAATTGTGTCCATTTTTTAAAAATATATAAAACATCATTGCAAAATTCAACGTTTAACTTAACATCCTATTTTATAAATTTACAACAACAAAAATTGAATATCTAAAATCTTAATTTTGAGTACGAGTCTTTTATTTCTAAATATCTTTTGGTCCTAAACAGTGACAAAACAATGTGCATTCAGGATAAGCATTATCGAAAGTGAAAAGAGAGTAGTGAAGATAAGCCCCTTATTCTTCCGTTAAATATTGACACCATTTTCATAGAGAGTATTGAAAACTGATCCTTGATCCTTTTCCGTACTATTCATCTACGGTAAAGAATGATAAATACAATTTCAGGATCCCCAGTATCAGACTAAAAAAAATTAAGTCAAGGAACAATAAATCGACAGGATAAAGAATAAGTTCTCAGCGATATTCCTCATCTTGTACACTCAGGGCTTGCACTAGAACTTAGGGCACCAACAAATCAACATAACAATTCTTACACCAAACACTTCCAGTTAAAATGTTTACACTCACACTGTATGGTAAAACCTGATGGGAGCAAAATTTCGTACAACTGACTAATAAATGCTAAGTTTAAACAAACCTAGGAATTTCTAGAAGGCAAAGGGCGGCATTGGTTCACAAAATTTGCCAATATGATGAATCTGATCCTTTAAAAAATGACGTCAACTAAAATTTATTTCAGATCGGAAAATGAACAAGGTAAACACATTGATGAGTTTTCTTCATAAGTGCTTCAAACCTACACAGTCCTTATAAACCTCTAAATCATGGTCCGATAATGTCAATGTAAGGCATCTAAACCTGTGGTTAGTGTAGATATAGCCATCCCATTTTAGTGTGGAGGACGAAGTGTTGTATGGTTATTCTATTACTGTCATCTCATTAGTTGTACAGAAACGAGCGAAGCGTAATTCCTTGATCAAATTTAGTACTGTTACCTTGTTAAAGAAAAGTACCTGTTCTCCAGGTCAAAGTATTTCTTGCGGTCTGCAGGATTAGTATCATGTAAAGATTTCAAATGGCGATGTCGTATTGATAAAACTGCACAATGGTTGCTCACATAAACTGAAATGCAAAAATTTACTGAGATCAGCCATGCCAAGTATCGCATCGAATAACCACATTCCTCAAAGGACCCAATGGGATCTTGGTAGAATAATAGTATGGTGAAGGGCATTGAATCAATACATATGGATTTAAACTGTCTTATTCATCTAGCATTTTGAAACCCAGTGAGGATATTTAGCTTTCTGCGCCTGTGAAGTGCTTCACATGCCCTAAATCCTTAGAAAAGGCTTCCGAAAAATGTTTCTCGATGACATGTTTGGGTATGCCAACAGCTCCCTTGGGAAGATTACCTTTGAAGTGATTCACACGACCCCTACACTGTTTACTTTAATAAGCATTATGCTGTTCAGTTATTGATACCCTTTCATTCATGGTCAGTTAGTGCAGACTGCAAAGAAATAAGTGAACCATACTCCTTAATTGGTCTGAAAAATAAGGAGGAACAAGGATGGAGCTCTGGGTTACACTAAATGCTTAGTCAATCAATCATAACACTATTTGCTTATTACTTATACGGGAAAGTCGTTTATGATATGGAAAAAAAACCTTTGGCTCTAAAGAGAATAAAGCCTTAACACAAGTTAAAACAGCAATCACCTGGATGAAAAATGGAACAATAACAGCAAGCAACAAAAGATCCAGTCCAAATTGCAAATGTTGCGAAAGACTATCAACAAGGGCATTGAGCTCGAAATAAAATCTCATTTGAATAATGTTTCAATTGACTCAAAACAAAGCATACGACAAAACTATATCATTTCTGACCTCACACAAATTGATAACACTTTGTCTTTTTTGGAGGCAGCCTCGTTTTAAACAGCACAGAATCAGTTCTAAACTGTGTTCTTCGAAGTGGTATGTAACCAAATATCTCTTCAAAAAGGTGGATACACTTCCCCCTTTCTGTAAAGTGCGATTGATCTAAAGACAATGAACTTGGACAGCTACCACAACGAAATGTCCATCTTGATGTAACCTGTTTGAAAAAAATAGTAATACGACTAAAATAGCAAGATGGTAATAGCCTTTATGTCAGATATTTCATAATTGATTTGGATCTTCAATAATGCTAATCTTTAGTAGTCGCCGCATTCCATCAATGAAAAGAAAAAAAGGCGAAAATAGATGAACGACCATTGGCTGCTGTTGTCTAAAGAAGTATAAAAATTAAGCTGGATCACCACTGCTACCAACCAAACAATTAATTATATATGTCATATCAAATACGCCTTCCGTCGTTTGTCGACATTGCACTCTTCTTCTTCATCTTTCGGCTGCTCCCGTCAGGGGTCGCCACAGCGGATCAATCGCCTCCATTTGGCGCGGTCGTCAGCGTCCTCTCTCCTCACTCCTAATGTCCTCATATCCTCTTCAATTCCGTCCATATATCTTCTCTTTGGTCTTCCTCTCTTCCTCTTCCCTGGCAGTTGCATCCTCAACATTCTCCTCCCGATGTAGCTATCTTCTCTTCTGACCACGTGTCCGTACCATCTCAGTCTTCCTTCCCTTTGCTTCTCTCCTAATCTTCTAACGTGTGCTGTTCCTCTGATTTTTTCATTTCTGATTTTATCTAGCTGTGTGACCCCAAGTGACCACCTCAGCATTCTCAACTCAGCCACTTCCAACTCAGCTTCCTGCTTCTTTGTTGTCGCTACCGTCTCAAGCCCATATAGCAAAGCTGGCCGCACTACCGTTTTGTACACTTTTCCTTTCACTTTTGGCAATATCTTCCGGTCACATAACACCCCTGTTACCTTCCTCCACCCGTTCCAGCCTGCTTGTATCCTCTTCTTCACTTCTCTGTCGCATCCCCCATCGTATTGCACTGTGGATCCAAGGTACTTGAAGTCTTTTGCCTTCATTACATCTGCTCCTTGCATGCAAATCTTGTCATCCTCTCTCCCATTCACGACCAGGTATTCGGTCTTGGCCCTGCTTACCTTCATTCCCCTTCTTTCTAGGGCATATCTCCACTCCTCCAGTTCTTCTTCGGCCTCGTTCCTGGTTTTGTTGCACAGCACAATATCGTCAGCAAACAGCATACTCCATGGTGCTTCTTTCCTGACTTCATCAGTGAGTCGATCCATGACTATTGCGAATAGGAAGGGGCTTAGAGCTGACCCTTGGTGGAGTCCGACCTTGACTCGGAACCAGTCAGTCATTCCTGCAGCACTTCTTACAGCCGTCGCACTGTCTTTGTACATGTCTTTTACTAGCCTTACATACTTTTCTGCTACTCTGGATGTTCTCATGCAGTGCCATAATTCCTCTCTAGGTACCCTATCATACGCTTTTTCCAAATCCACAAACACGCAGTGCAATTCCTTTTGTCCTTCTCTGTGCTTTTCCATCAGGATGCGCAGAGCGAATAACGCATCTGTTGTGCCTCTTCCTGGCATGAAACTGTACTGTTCCGGGCTGATCTCTACTTCCTCTCTCATCCTTGTATCCAAAACTCTCTCCCACAACTTCATAGTGTGGCACATCAACTTGATGCCCCTGTAGTTGCCACACTCTTGTGCATCTCCTTTGTTCTTATATATAGGGATCAACACACTCCTCCTCCATTCGCTTGGCATTTCCTCTTTCTCCAGTATCCTATTGAAGAGCTTCGTGAGCACCTCTAAACCCATGTCACCTAGACACTTCCATGCTTCAATTGGGATGTTGTCTGGCCCTACACTCTTTCCATTTTTCATTTTCTTCAATGCCTTCTTTACTTCACCTTTGTCTATCTTTCCAACATCGCGTTCAACTCTCTGGGCTTCTTCAATTCTTTCTTCTCTGGGATTTTCTGTGTTCATGAGGCCTTCAAAGTAACTTTTCCACCTTTCTAACACTTCATTCTCATCTGTTAACAGTCTTCCATCTGCATCTTTGATGACTCTAACCTGTTGAATATCCTTTGAAGCTTTGTCCTTTTGCTTCGCAATCCGAAATAAATCCTTTTCTCCTTCCCTTGTGTTCAGCCTATTGTAGAGATCATTGTATGCTTCCTCCTTTGCCTTGGCTACTACCTGCTTCGCTTCTCTTCGTCGACATTGCACTAAAATCCAATATTTATTGGATTTTTATTTAGACATTCCTCCAAAGAGTTTTGGCGCGTCACCAACCAAATCCATTCATACTTACCTGGCAAGGAATGAAAGTGTTCCTGCGGTCATCTTTAATCCCGCGAAACTGCAAAAACAATTAATTGGGAGACACAAATCGGTCTCCCAACGACTACACCTCATAATTAAGTCCAGGTCCTAACAAGTAGGGGCCAAAAAATCTGGCAGCCTGTTGCTTTTCACAACTTAAGTTGGAAAAAACATGTACCAACACCATGAAAGGTAATAAAAATTGTGTTGGCAGAATAGTGGTGGTAGATCATCTGATTGTTACGCGGGAGACTCCTGGATCGAGCCTCATCATAAGTCTAAAGACTGTCAACCTAATTTTTTTCGCTCATATACATGGCAGACCATTGAGATTTTGGATGATTCTAGAGACTACGCTGTGGTAAGGGTAAAATCATAAACAAAATTATAAGGCTATAGGTATTTTGGGTCATTTTCTCCAAGTAAGTATTATGTTAAATATTATCATTTCATTATGTATTTTAAATGGGAATGCAACATGACTCAAAGAATCACTTTGGGTTTACTATTGGTTTCAAAATTCTGTCAAAATATGTTATTACTGTTGTACCTGAATGGTCAGCGTGAGTTTGGCATGTTGTTTCAAATCAAAAGAGTCGTACACTGTGCAGTTAAAAACTCTGTACCCACTACGTCCGAAAATAAAGCATTCAAAGTTATTAAACGACTTGCTTAATTTAACCAAACGGGTATAAAATATGTATTAATACTAATTGTTGCTTCTAATAAACACAGAATATTAAACGAAACCAATGTTCAGAGCAATCAAGTATTACATATACTAGTCATTTGTTTCAGTAATTTGTCAGGTAAATATATTCTTTCAACAATGACATGCATTTATTCTTAACATTATCATTGAAAAACAATGTCAAATAACACAACCGAGTCAAATATCAATTTCAGCAGTAACAAACTTCAATTTCCTGTTCAAAATCTTTGTGGATTAAGTTATACCCGGTTTCACTTTGTATCAAATGCCAGAAAATGGTCATGGACCGAAGTACAGCTTAAAATACTCTTCTTTAACTCTGAATACTGAGGTTGGTAAACCGGGCTTAAGAAAATGTTTAAAGGGCCACTTGACATTTAAATGATAGAGCATTTACGTCATAGGTAGCTGGTGCAATTGACTTCCTTTAAAGGGGGCAGTAGGCTACTTGGCTGAAGAGCTCCAAGCCCCCATCATCGCCTAAAAATGCTATTCAAAATGTTAATTGATAAAAAGTTAATATTGTCTGGAAAAATCTTTTGTATCCCTCAACCACGCATAGAAACTTGAAAATCATCCTGACCACTCGCTTGATTTTTTTGCAATTAAAAAAATTAAGCTCATACTATGCTCTTTCAATTACAGCTGAATTCTTTTAGGGTTGGTCAAGTCTTTTTGTTACTTCTGGGTCTTAAATAATAGGGGGCTGTAATAAGCGGGATATGTGGTAATTTACTTAACTTATGATAAACTAAGGGGTTAGAAATTTTGGAATCTAAATGCTGTGATCCATTTATTGTATACTGATTATGAGCAACATACCCTAGAAAAAAAAAAGAAAAGCAAAAACCATTTATTATCATAATCAATCATTTTCGATCACAGCCGTGACCCAAAATACAAAACTTGGTTTACACAAATTGCACTTAGTCCTCTGTTCGACGCCTTACAACAGTCAATAAATACCAATAAAGTAATTGTTTATTCATAAAATATAGGTTTATTGTTACCTTTATTGGCTGCTTTCGTGTAATATGGGCAACAAGAAAATTCATTGCAATGTCTTCACAATTCGTAAATTCATCTACAATATCCCGTATTGATGGTGATATCACATATGTGTACATGTACAAATAAAACTACAAAAGAATAAAAAAATTTAACAAATCTCAGTGGGTTATGAAATTTTTTTTACTTTAACTAACAATGTTTAACCCTGGGAAAACAACCCTCCCTCAGAATTCTTAAGGCAGTGGGATCATAAAGTTTAAGCACATCCCCTGTGGCATGCATTTCTTCTAAAAGTTGTTCTCTCTCTCACAACACTCTACACAATCGACTTTCACATGGACAACAATGCAGCTTGAAATTCTTATGAGGTACAGCCTCCAGATGTCTATAAGAGGGCTTTCACTTATCGGAAAATGAACAAGGTACACACATTGATGAGTTTTCTTCATAAGTGCTTCAAACCTACACAGTCCTTATAAACCTCTAAATCATGGTCCGATAATGTCAATGTAAGGCATCTAAACCTGTGGTTAGTGTAGATATAGCCATCCCATTTTAGTGTGGAGGACGAAGTGTTGTATGGTTATTCTATTACTGTCATCTCATTAGTTGTACAGAAACGAGCGAAGCGTAATTCCTTGATCAAATTTAGTACTGTTACCTTGTTAAAGAAAAGTACCTGTTCTCCAGGTCAAAGTATTTCTTGCGGTCTGCAGGATTAGTATCATGTAAAGATTTCAAATGGCGATGTCGTATTGATAAAACTGCACAATGGTTGCTCACATAAACTGAAATGCAAAAATTTACTGAGATCAGCCATGCCAAGTATCGCATCGAATAACNTTTTGCTTCGCAATCCGAAATAAATCCTTTTCTCCTTCCCTTGTGTTCAGCCTATTGTAGAGATCATTGTATGCTTCCTCCTTTGCCTTGGCTACTACCTGCTTCGCTTCTCTTCGTCGACATTGCACTAAAATCCAATATTTATTGGATTTTTATTTAGACATTCCTCCAAAGAGTTTTGGCGCGTCACCAACCAAATCCATTCATACTTACCTGGCAAGGAATGAAAGTGTTCCTGCGGTCATCTTTAATCCCGCGAAACTGCAAAAACAATTAATTGGGAGACACAAATCGGTCTCCCAACGACTACACCTCATAATTAAGTCCAGGTCCTAACAAGTAGGGGCCAAAAAATCTGGCAGCCTGTTGCTTTTCACAACTTAAGTTGGAAAAAACATGTACCAACACCATGAAAGGTAATAAAAATTGTGTTGGCAGAATAGTGGTGGTAGATCATCTGATTGTTACGCGGGAGACTCCTGGATCGAGCCTCATCATAAGTCTAAAGACTGTCAACCTAATTTTTTTCGCTCATATACATGGCAGACCATTGAGATTTTGGATGATTCTAGAGACTACGCTGTGGTAAGGGTAAAATCATAAACAAAATTATAAGGCTATAGGTATTTTGGGTCATTTTCTCCAAGTAAGTATTATGTTAAATATTATCATTTCATTATGTATTTTAAATGGGAATGCAACATGACTCAAAGAATCACTTTGGGTTTACTATTGGTTTCAAAATTCTGTCAAAATATGTTATTACTGTTGTACCTGAATGGTCAGCGTGAGTTTGGCATGTTGTTTCAAATCAAAAGAGTCGTACACTGTGCAGTTAAAAACTCTGTACCCACTACGTCCGAAAATAAAGCATTCAAAGTTATTAAACGACTTGCTTAATTTAACCAAACGGGTATAAAATATGTATTAATACTAATTGTTGCTTCTAATAAACACAGAATATTAAACGAAACCAATGTTCAGAGCAATCAAGTATTACATATACTAGTCATTTGTTTCAGTAATTTGTCAGGTAAATATATTCTTTCAACAATGACATGCATTTATTCTTAACATTATCATTGAAAAACAATGTCAAATAACACAACCGAGTCAAATATCAATTTCAGCAGTAACAAACTTCAATTTCCTGTTCAAAATCTTTGTGGATTAAGTTATACCCGGTTTCACTTTGTATCAAATGCCAGAAAATGGTCATGGACCGAAGTACAGCTTAAAATACTCTTCTTTAACTCTGAATACTGAGGTTGGTAAACCGGGCTTAAGAAAATGTTTAAAGGGCCACTTGACATTTAAATGATAGAGCATTTACGTCATAGGTAGCTGGTGCAATTGACTTCCTTTAAAGGGGGCAGTAGGCTACTTGGCTGAAGAGCTCCAAGCCCCCATCATCGCCTAAAAATGCTATTCAAAATGTTAATTGATAAAAAGTTAATATTGTCTGGAAAAATCTTTTGTATCCCTCAACCACGCATAGAAACTTGAAAATCATCCTGACCACTCGCTTGATTTTTTTGCAATTAAAAAAATTAAGCTCATACTATGCTCTTTCAATTACAGCTGAATTCTTTTAGGGTTGGTCAAGTCTTTTTGTTACTTCTGGGTCTTAAATAATAGGGGGCTGTAATAAGCGGGATATGTGGTAATTTACTTAACTTATGATAAACTAAGGGGTTAGAAATTTTGGAATCTAAATGCTGTGATCCATTTATTGTATACTGATTATGAGCAACATACCCTAGAAAAAAAAAAGAAAAGCAAAAACCATTTATTATCATAATCAATCATTTTCGATCACAGCCGTGACCCAAAATACAAAACTTGGTTTACACAAATTGCACTTAGTCCTCTGTTCGACGCCTTACAACAGTCAATAAATACCAATAAAGTAATTGTTTATTCATAAAATATAGGTTTATTGTTACCTTTATTGGCTGCTTTCGTGTAATATGGGCAACAAGAAAATTCATTGCAATGTCTTCACAATTCGTAAATTCATCTACAATATCCCGTATTGATGGTGATATCACATATGTGTACATGTACAAATAAAACTACAAAAGAATAAAAAAATTTAACAAATCTCAGTGGGTTATGAAATTTTTTTTACTTTAACTAACAATGTTTAACCCTGGGAAAACAACCCTCCCTCAGAATTCTTAAGGCAGTGGGATCATAAAGTTTAAGCACATCCCCTGTGGCATGCATTTCTTCTAAAAGTTGTTCTCTCTCTCACAACACTCTACACAATCGACTTTCACATGGACAACAATGCAGCTTGAAATTCTTATGAGGTACAGCCTCCAGATGTCTATAAGAGGGCTTTCACTTATCGGAAAATGAACAAGGTAAACACATTGATGAGTTTTCTTCATAAGTGCTTCAAACCTACACAGTCCTTATAAACCTCTAAATCATGGTCCGATAATGTCAATGTAAGGCATCTAAACCTGTGGTTAGTGTAGATATAGCCATCCCATTTTAGTGTGGAGGACGAAGTGTTGTATGGTTATTCTATTACTGTCATCTCATTAGTTGTACAGAAACGAGCGAAGCGTAATTCCTTGATCAAATTTAGTACTGTTACCTTGTTAAAGAAAAGTACCTGTTCTCCAGGTCAAAGTATTTCTTGCGGTCTGCAGGATTAGTATCATGTAAAGATTTCAAATGGCGATGTCGTATTGATAAAACTGCACAATGGTTGCTCACATAAACTGAAATGCAAAAATTTACTGAGATCAGCCATGCCAAGTATCGCATCGAATAACCACATTCCTCAAAGGACCCAATGGGATCTTGGTAGAATAATAGTATGGTGAATTATGAGGTACAGCCTCCAGATGTCTATAAGAGGGCTTTCACTAAATCAATCTTCTTCACAAGGCGATTTAACCCTACTTACTACAGTTTCCTTTCATATTACAAAATTTATTTTCGAGAAATTAATAATTCCTTTCCTCTTTCTTCTTTTACCACCAGTTCAACGGATGAAAATATGTTACTGAAAATTTAGGGGGTCACAAGTATATTTCTGAACTTCATAAAATGAACTAATTTACCTCTTTTGGGGCTGGAATTTTTTACCGATGCCTACTGTGGGTTTAGAACCATCACATGGGTATTACTTATGCAACTGTGTTGTAAGCAAGTGTCGGCTCTCTTGTTGCATGATGGTATTCATAGAGTAGTGTCCCTTGCTGTTCTCTTTGAGGGGTATTCTTCTATTCAGCCGTTATTTTATTGCGCCTCCCATGTCTATTTCGTAATTAGTGTTTCTGAAAAACATGTTGTGAGCTAGGAGAGACTGTTCCTCTTCCATTTGTTAAACATTCCATTTGTTATTTTACCACTGTCACCAAACACAGTCATCTTCTTATTAACGTGTCCTCTCTTCAAAGGCTTCTTCACAACTGCATTTCTTTAATTCGTTAAAACTTCTGATATATTTTGGCGCTGAATTATTTGTTTTTCAAGTCTTCTGATCTCTTTCGCTCTGTTAAGCTTTGTCGAGGTCACTAATCAAACATAAGCATCCAACTTTTATTTCATATCCTCCAATCATATATATGTAATTGGAGATATTCCGTTTTTGTCTCTACCTTTAAAGCCATCATTTGGAATTTCATTTATGCTAGGTCCTGGATCTTCTATTACTCTTTAAGTATCATCCCACTTGGATGTATTGTTCTCTTTATCAACGTAAGTCCTTTTCATGTGACTTCCAAACAGCCTGTCACTAATCGGGCTCATAAATTTCGTCATTTAAAAAGTACTAGTTCTTGTTTATATCAAGGAGTACCGTACAGTTGGGTGCATAAGCCAGGTATTTTTTCAATTTTCGGTCCTAAAAAATATCTCAGCTTATACAACAAGTACAAAATGTTAAAATTAAAAACACTATTGTTTTCAAGGTTGAAATTGGTGTTTCGTCGCTTGGAAATACAGATTTACCGGGTTTTTTTACGGCTATAAGAAATGAGATGGCTTTTGCTGACGATCTAGGTCATGCGGTGTCAACTCAACTGCAGTGTTTGCAAAACTCTGAGCAAAACCCTGTTTTGGCTCTCTGGGATTGCAGGGGTTCCTTTGAGAGACGACCCCAATGTAAAGATTCATTTATTTTCTTTCTTTCTTTTCATCATAGAGAAGAGCTGCTAACATAAGTGTGTGCTGCCAAACATAGACGCTGTTGGAAGCACAAAAAGCTGCAAGTGGATCATTGCTTTAGGAATGAATTTAACCAATTGTGCTGGCCCAACGGAGTCATAACTGCCTTTAGTATTCGATTACACTTGAGTTTTATCAGCTCCATTTGAATCTGTACTAGTGCACTTCCACCGTGACTCCAAATGGGAAGTGAAGCAGTTCAACATTCACCGTCTGTCTTTCAAAGTCAGTTAAACACCGTCAAAATCCAGAGCAAAATTTACTCATTTTGGCAGTGAATTTCAAAATTTTGTGATACCGACTTGATTTAACTTGGTGTCAGGGTAAGTGAGGTGGATTAAATTGTTGCATTTGTGTTTTCCATACGTTTTGCTTTACCAGAAATGTTTTCATCGCATCATACATGTCACTAATAATGCGGTCCAATTATAGGCGCCCCAAGTTTTAGATACTGAATTGTGCAGTTGCGCAACTTAGAAATTCTACCTGACACTCACTTTTCGTTCTTCAAAAACTTGAAATCTATTCTTCAAACTCTATAAGCTGGCAGATATTCTTGCCCAGCTGGAAAACTAAAAAGAGAACTTTTCGCCAACTGAACCACCGAACTATATTACCATAAATCACGTCAACATACTTTGAATCTGAGACTAAAACCTGGCGGTGATATAACACCTTAACACAGAAAAATTATACAGTTTGTTATCACAGCACTTATAACATGCTCCATCTAAAGGACTCCAGTGCTCAGCGTCTCCTCATGAATAATGCAATAATGTATTGTCACCTCACAAGTTCTCTTCCTGCAGCTTCAAATGCATCAACATCATGGTTAAATATGGTCAGTTGTAAATGTTGGTTATGTCTTAACTCTCACCCACGGTAAGAGAGTATGCCACAGAGCCTTTATATCTACCAGACGAGTTTCAAAATCATTGACTATCTCCATCACACTATCAGGTGTCTGTTAACACCTGCATTAATAAACAACTGCTTTTTTTCGGGTCACAAAGCGTCACACATATCAACCATGCAGTCCTTTAGAATCCCCCTCCTCTACATTAAATAGTCTATCCCTCTACATTAATTAGTCTATCTGATTTGGTTATCTATCCTTGTACAATAAAACTTGCTTAAACTCCAGCCTAGCTTAACGGAAATATTTATTTAAACTTGAGGCTTCACTTTGATTCTTCCATTTTCTGTTTCTTCTGTTTATAGTTATAGTTTAGGTTTTTAAATTTATCCTGATGCTCTGTCTCGTACTGGCAATTTAGACTCTACTTCTTTAGCAAAGGAATATTTGGCCCACAAATTAGGCATGCCCGTTTTCTAGCATTGTTCGAAAACAAACACTGAGCTTCCCATCGGATTTATAAATCCTGTTTTCCTTATCGACTTTCCTTTCACCCATCTGAGTAGTGTTTACTGCAGGTTTGCCTTAGACTACCCACCAATCTAAACCCGAGATTACATATGATCACGTTTCCGTACATTTTCTAAATTACCCTCTTGCTTCCCCTGTTACAATGATCAAGCGCGTTGATCTTTTTGTTGATTTTTATAATATTTTAACGGGGCCAGATGAAATAACAAGGTGGGTCGTTTGAGGAGCCCGAGCTGGGAGTTTGACACATGATCCAGATTATATATTCTCTGACTTGCTTCTTACATACAAATACTCGTCACCAGGCGTTTTATGTCTATTTCTTTGGCTTATCCTCCATCAGTGATAGGTATTGAGTAGGAATACAGCAGTAGGTCTCTAAATTTTCTTCCTGGAAGTCTAAAAGTAATACTTATTAAGTTTAAAAAGAAATTCAGGGCGTATTTTTTATATTTTAGTATCAACACACTTTTTGGTCGATCAATACTTGTAAGTCCCTGCTGTGTGATTAAACATTCTCTTTAGGCTGTCTTCTTGAAAACTAATGGGCTATGTTCCACCACTCGTGATACATTTCACGACGCTTTATAAATTAACACATTCATATTGCATCAGTATAACATACAGGTCGTCTCATCAAACATATACCTTATAACATACACATATAATAGTCTTGAAAATTCTGAACGTTATGAACGAAGAGGAAGCCATAGATGTAAGAGCTTTATCATGTCATGAGTCGTAAGCTTTTTCCGAGCTACGTTTCGAGAGATACTTCTCCCATCGTCAGGCTGGAAAAAGCTTACGACTCATGACATGATAAAGCTCTTACACATATAATAGTATTCATAACTTTGCTTTTTTCTGTGTGAACTTAAGGATGATCGGCAGTCGTCTTCTTTACTTTTCTTGGTATGCAGATCTACTAAAAGGATATTTCCGTAAGCACCCTTCTCCCTTGCCTTTTCAAAATGATCTTCCTGACTGTGCCATCCATGGAATTAATGTTTTAAGTCCGAAGCTAAGTTTGTATGCGTTGTATTTGTGCGCTTGCGCTAGAGACTTGGTTATGCTTTTGCTGTTGACTAGAATAAGAACTAAGAAAAATATTACTGAAAAACCAAAGGCCAGTTCAGACTCTTCGCATTTTGTCACGTTAAGATTTACACCACAAGTGGTATCTAAGGAGAAACCAGTCCCATCCATATACGTTTCAACAATGGAGTAGATTGTCAGTGGTAAGCTAAGATCAAAATGGAAGTTCCTACTCTTTCTCCATGACCGAAGAGGCCTAATTTCAGCATTGATACAATCTGATATTCAACAAAATGTAAGTGAATAAGCATATGGCCTTAAATATCGGTACAGATAATATCACCGAAAGTCTGTTAGTGATAAAAAATGATGAACTATAGTGATGTCTGATAAAACATAGAGCCATGGGTAAAGCTAGCGACTGTTATGTCTAATGCGCTGTTGTAGGTTAAACTATTTTTAATCAACAACTCTATTTTTTCCCTTACATTTTTCTGGCTAAACAAAATATGCAAAATTTTAACTTGCCAGAAAATGGCAAAGGAGAAAATAAATCCATAAGACAAACCCATACTCACTTTGTGAATGAATGCTCCCCCAGTTAACACCATAGAGAGTTCACAGGAATAATTTGCATTGTAGTACCATGTATTATTCTGCCATGAATGAAACCGTCCAGGAAACCCAACAATACGATCTCTGTTACCTCTCCATACCCTGCAATCAAAGAGCCAATTTTCACAAGATTAAATTTTTCAAATATTAATCAATTAATTTCAAACACTATAACAAATCAATAAATTTACAAGGTATAAACAATGAGGTCAATGCAAATTATACTAAATAACCTAACATTACCAAATTTCTCATATTTGGTGAGGTCCATTTTACTCTCTTAATCCAAAAGATTCTGTCTTCCATCTCTGCTTCAAGATGCTTACCAATGGATCCACAACTCTTGTGAGTTGGTCAGTGTAGATTAACAGTTGGTAAGCAACACTGGCATTTTCATGTGCAGGATTCCATAGCAGGAGATCACTACCCAGTTCATTGTTGCTTGAATAAGAGTATCGAGCATACCTTTTGCATCATTTTCTAACCAGTGGTTATACATAAGAAATTTTTCTACAAAGTGGCACAAGGGCAATGAATTTCTGAACAAAAATTGGCTCAATGACTGTAAATACATTTCTGGTGACCAAAACAATTTGACAATCTATATATGAGGTAAAAAATAATAGTCAAAGTTGCATATCTTTTTAACTGGGTATAACTTCTCACAATTGTTTAAGCAAAGAATGGATATTGTGAAAGAATAAACAATGATGGAAAGAACTGTAGCAGTTTGATAAACACAGAACACTTTTACCTTTTCCTTCTCACTTTGCTGACATACACTTGGAAATCCAATATAGTAAGATAAATTTTACCAATTCATCTAAACAAAGTAATTTTCTTTAGGACCAGCAATAGCATATATATATATATATATATATACTCTTATCATGAGACTTACCATGCTGTGACACAACTACCTATTCATCAAGAACTCAAGTAGCAAAATGGCTTTAGTTGTAATACCTCTTTAATATTAAGGTGAAATATGGCCCCGAAGACCATGCTTGGTCTCATTCAAGCATGAAATACCAGTTTGAGGACTGGCGGGGTATAGTCTTTCTCTCACGGGCAGGTGAAGCGCTCTTCAGCCTTGGATGGCAATCACCTAGAGATGGTGTCTCAATAAAAACACTGGTCCCCATTACCTTAATGGGTTGGTGTCAGGAAGGGCATCCGGCCTATAAAAACACTGCCTCATCATACCATGAAATGACATCCAAAGATATCCGGTATAACTGCGTAAACGAGACTGGAACTAATTTAAGTGAAGGTGTCG
>RDPX01000036.1:3646459-3661870 GCA_003991215.1 Morbakka virulenta | reverse complement strand
CACTTGCAGAATGAAGACCAAAGAAAACATGGGAGGAAGTGATAAGGATGGATCTGAAACAAAAAGGTGTCAGCAGAGACGTAGTGAAGGATAGGATAACTTGGAAGTCAATTTCAAGAAATCGTCCAACACATGCTAGCATGTAAACCGGACGTTAAACCGAATATGATGATGATGATGATGAATATTAAGGTGAAATAAATACAATAATCATGAAATTTCATATAAATAATATATGTATTCATATAAAAAAAACCCCACTATTTCTGTCTGTCAGTTATATAAAATTTATACCTGAAGGCCAAGTCTATTTCATCATGTCTCAAGTAAATGTCATCATCCATTGATAGTACTGCATCAGTATCAATTAAATCATATGGCAAGAACCTGTTATTAAGACTATTTGTTCCTGGCTTTATAATCTAAATGGTAAATAAAATAATATATTGTAATATGTATTAATCTGCTAAATTAAAAGCCAACAAATCTAATACTTTTAAAAGGACTTGCACCATGCACGCAACCACACATACATACATAGATAAACACACACAAAAATATATGTATAAAGACAGTCCTTTGTATCATTGGCAAACAGCTCAAAAACGAGACTGTACATACTTTATGTTTGTAATGACTTTAATACAACCCTCTATGAAAATTGAGCTGTTCCTAAAGTGAGTAACTAACATATTGAGATACTTGTAAAGCTTGATTTCAGTAATCCTAAATTCAAATTGATGGCTTCCATGTGAGCACAAAGCACTTGCCATTTCATCTGCTATAAGGAACTTTGCTCCCAATTTTCATGACTCCCATCACTCAACACAAGTCCTCACTAACAGCAAGTGGTGTGGCAAGTGTACCAGAAGCTGTGCAATGGTAAGTTTTCCACTTCTAATTGGGTTTCTACATTCCTATCCACCCTCAGCAAATTCAATGTAACCCTTTGCCACATCAAAGGAACTTCAAACCAATCTAGTGATTACAGCTCAAATATGCATGTCAAATATGCAAATTAACCTAAGAAAGTGTTGATTCTATTGTGAACCATGTGTCAATTGCTGACATTCTTTCTGATGTAGTCAATATGCCTTTCCTGAATAACAATGCTTGGCACTCCACTCAACAAGAATGACCTGCACTGTGGTGCACCTGTGTTCACTATCAACAAGGCACTCACCCTCCAAGAAAGGCCAGGCATGTCACTGATGTGGCGGCGTATGAAAAGCAAGGACAGAATTGTGAGGACACAAGCCAGCAGAATTGGGAGGATGGAAAAGTAAGGACATGGGTAGAGAAAATTGAAGACGGGTTTTTAAGGACGAAAAGTTGTGACAACAGAATTGTGAGGACTGTAATTATGAGGATGCCATGTAGAGAAAAGTGAGGACAAGGGTTCAGAAATGCAGGGACAGAATTGTGAGGGCTCAATTTTTTGTCATCCCTCCAATTCAATTGCCACCAGAAAAACGAGGGCAACAAAAACTTTTCANCAGAATTGTGAGGACACAAGCCAGCAGAATTGGGAGGATGGAGAAGTAAGGACATGGGTAGAGAAAATTGAAGACGGGTTTTTAAGGACGAAAAGTTGTGACAACAGAATTGTGAGGACTGTAATTATGAGGATGCCATGTAGAGAAAAGTGAGGACAAGGGTTCAGAAATGCAGGGACAGAATTGTGAGGGCTCAATTTTTTGTCATCCCTCCAATTCAATTGCCACCAGAAAAACGAGGGCAACAAAAACTTTTCATGCCAGAATATTGAGGACTGGAATTATGAGGACACATCTTTCCCCAAAAATTGTCATGTCAGAATTTCAGGGACAGAAATGTGGGACTGCTTGGCAAGAATTGTGAGGACAGAATTGTCGGACAAAAACAAAATAACTTTTTGAGGAAATAAAGGGACAACAAAAAATTGAATCCTCACAATTCTGTCCCTGCATTTCTGAACCCTTGTCCTCACTTTTCCAACCTAGTGAATGTCCTTGCTTTTCTGTCCTCACTTTTCTCTACATGGTGTCCTTGTAATTCCAGTCCTCAATATTCTGGCATGAAAAGTTTTTGTCCTCAAAATTCTGCTACAGCAAGAAATGCAGGGACAATAACTTTTCCTTGTCCTCAAGGTTCCAGGGTTACTGGAAATGCAAGGATTCTGTCCTTGCTTTTCTGTGCTTTAAATTTCCCCCGCGTTTTTGTCCCTACAATTCTGTCCTCACAATTCTTGCCAAACAGTCCTTACTTTTCCATCCCTGAAATTCTGCTACGTTAGATTTTTGAAAAAAGTGCGTCCTCACAATTCCAGTCTGCAAAATTTTGAACTTTAAAGTGTCCTCACAATTCTCTCCATAGCGTCCCAACAATTCCGTCCTCACTTTTCAGCACTCCCCTGATGTGAGGTGATACCTATGGATGGTTTTAATCTCCACAAATGTATTGCTCATAGCCATGAAAAATGATCCATATATCCACCAATGTCAACTCCTCATAGTTACTGCTACCCAGACTACTAAAAGCTTTACATCTCCAGCTCAGCCATTCCACCTAAAGTTGGCTACAGAGAGCATTTGATCACTACTTTTATGCCTTGGATACTGTTCATACTGTCACATATGCCAATCCTTAAAATGCCTACCACTCGAAGTGCATCGTCATCATTCCATACACCACCACCTCACCCTGGACAGCAATTTCCCACTGATATCTTGCATTGTACCAAGCAGACCAAGCAACATCTTCTCTAGCTACATTAATGCTACATTTATAGCAGATAAAAGGGGCAGACACCTCATGTTCCACAATTCTGTCCTCAATGCACTTCCCACAATCCACAACAACATTGATTTGCATTGACAGTGCAACTGTATTCCAATCATTGAAAATCTATGAAATTTTAAACTCCCATGGTATTACTCTAGACTTTGGCTGCATTAAGAACAAAAACAGTAATGCCACAATTGATAAAGAAATTCAAGAGCTAGAACTGGAACTTTAAAAGGTTGAGCATACTGGCAGACCATTGACAAAACTGACATTAGAAACTGTTCTGAATAATTTGAACTCTTGAATCCAAACACAAGGTTTGTCAGAAATTGTGCAATGTTGAGAGCAGTTGTCTGACAGGGAGATAAACATTGACAACAAAGATCTAACTAGTGCTCAAGATAATCTTCAAAAGCAGAATCATAACTTCAGTGCAATTTCAAAAGCCCATGGTGGAAATCCTGCTACAAGCACCAATGTCCTGGTTGGTGACAGTTTTCATTAAACATGAAGGCTCAAAGCATAAATCCTGAGAACAATACATAGTCGTAAAAGTTGAAGATAATATTGCTATTGTTCAGAGAGTTCAGTGACAGTAACTTTGCATCATGATCTGTACTCCTCAGTATCTGGCTGACTATGAGCTTGATATTTAAAGGATGACATGCTAGTAACCTTTTCCCTTCTTCCATGGACTTGTTTCATGGTTTATCAACAGAAAGTGATTGCACCATGGAACATTGTCTTCTTTAGTTAATAGGATCTATTTTATTTTAGAATATGAGATTTAGGTTTCATATCTTTCATTATCATGCTTTATGGGCAGGTGATTATGCCATGTGATATTATATTCATGTTTAGATTTAATTTGTATTTATGTTTGTATCTTTTAGATTCACATGACAGAGGTTTAATATTTACATATATATATATATATATATATATATATATATATATATATATATATATATATATATCTTTATTGTATCTCTGGCCTGAGTTTGTTCCCAACTTCTGGTGCTGGAAGATGTCATTTCCTCCAATAAGATTTTCACNATCACTACTTTTATGCCTTGGATACTGTTCATACTGTCACATATGCCAATCCTTAAAATGCCTACCACTCGAAGTGCATCGTCATCATTCCATACACCACCACCTCACCCTGGACAGCAATTTCCCACTGATATCTTGCATTGTACCAAGCAGACCAAGCAACATCTTCTCTAGCTACATTAATGCTACATTTATAGCAGATAAAAGGGGAGACACCTCATGTTCCACAATTCTGTCCTCAATGCACTTCCCACAATCCACAACAACATTGATTTGCATTGACAGTGCAACTGTATTCCAATCATTGAAAATCTATGAAATTTTAAACTCCCATGGTATTACTCTAGACTTTGGCTGCATTAAGAACAAAAACAGTAATGCCACAATTGATAAAGAAATTCAAGAGCTAGAACTGGAACTTTAAAAGGTTGAGCATACTGGCAGACCATTGACAAAACTGACATTAGAAACTGTTCTGAATAATTTGAACTCTTGAATCCAAACACAAGGTTTGTCAGAAATTGTGCAATGTTGAGAGCAGTTGTCTGACAGGGAGATAAACATTGACAACAAAGATCTAACTAGTGCTCAAGATAATCTTCAAAAGCAGAATCATAACTTCAGTGCAATTTCAAAAGCCCATGGTGGAAATCCTGCTACAAGCACCAATGTCCTGGTTGGTGACAGTTTTCATTAATCATGAAGGCTCAAAGCATAAATCCTGAGAACAATACATAGTCGTAAAAGTTGAAGATAATATTGCTATTGTTCAGAGAGTTCAGTGACAGTAACTTTGCATCATGATCTGTACTCCTCAGTATCTGGCTGACTATGAGCTTGATATTTAAAGGATGACATGCTAGTAACCTTTTCCCTTCTTCCATGGACTTGTTTCATGGTTTATCAACAGAAAGTGATTGCACCATGGAACATTGTCTTCTTTAGTTAATAGGATCTATTTTATTTTAGAATATGAGATTTAGGTTTCATATCTTTCATTATCATGCTTTATGGGCAGGTGATTATGCCATGTGATATTATATTCATGTTTAGATTTAATTTGTATTTATGTTTGTATCTTTTAGATTCACTCTGGCCTGAGTTTGTTCCCAACTTCTGGTGCTGGAAGATGTCATTTCCTCCAATAAGATTTTCACAATCCTCAGTCAAAGTGTGGACATTAATCTGACTTAAATGAGTGCAGAAAACTAAATCATGCATTGCTAAAAATTTCCTCTGTGGTGGTTGATTGCATGATCATAACCTCATAATAATGACTTTGTCAAACACACCTTGCTGTTCTGCTTCCTAAACAGAACACTACTTCCTTCCTCAACAGGAATTGCAAAGGTTTAACACTAGCAAAATCAGGTTAAATACATTGCTGTCAAACAAAGACCTCACTTCAGACAGAAGTTGCAGTGTCATGGTATTCACAAAACCCATAATTTTCTCCTTAATAAACCTTAGACACTGAGTTTATGTCCAAAAAAGTAAGCCTTGGAACACTGAACATAATCTTGCCGCCATTTACAAAGAGCCCTCATTTTTATTCAGCTGCATTGATACTTAATGTGAATTTGCATAAAACTCTCTTAGAAAATCTCAATAAATGGTCAGATCATCAACACAAATTGCAATCCTGCTGCATAACCTTCTGATACTTCTCTGTCACAGAAGTTATTCCAAACATTAAACAACAACTCACTATAGTTACAGTAGTACATAGTAGTAGTAATTAGCCTTGAGTCATCCTCAACTTAAATCTAATGGAATCCTAACTCCACGTCAACCCTGCTAATAACAACTATGGCATTAGGTCAAACATTACGCCCTCTATGATCAGAGCTAGGGGCCTCACCCTAGCAATCATCTTATTTGCTCTTCTTATGTCAACACCAGCTTGCATGTCCTTTTTGTCAGCCTTCAAAACTAATGGGAAAATCTATGTTAATGGCATTGCCTCAGGTGCCTCTTTAAAAATCCCTGTGTCAAGTAAGTCATGAAACTTCTCCTGAACCTTATCCCTTATCTAAATGGAACTTTCTGCACAGGGTGTGTGACTAGTGTTGCTTCCTCTATCATGTGCAACTTCATCTTATAGTAATTTAGTTACTGATCTCCAGTAAATAAGTCCAAATGATGGGTTTCAAGAAAAAATGCACTAAATGACAAATCATAAAAACTAATGTGATGCAAAAATAAAGTACTGTGGGGATATAACCTTGTCTTTGAAACTTAATTTTCTGACAAAAAGGGCTATAAACCACAGCAATTCTCACTAAAATTCACATCTTTTCAAAAAACCTACTACAGATTGCTAGGTTTCTCTTCAAAAGCCACACTTTAACCAATAAGCCAAAGTTTATTTTAACAACATTGGGTTTACTGTTACTAAAAGATCCCAGTTTTCACTTGTGATTACTAAATGATTTAGTAAATCATCTTTTTTTGTATTATAGCAAATTATGAATAGTTTTGGTAAAATTTATGATGATGCAGAGATATCTCTTGGAGGGAGGAAGAAATGAAGCGATCCCTTTTGGCATAAGGATGTACAAAAAAGGGATGGAAAATGTCTTAAAAGGCTGTGTTCATGAGGCTTGCAAAGGTGCCTTCCATTAAAAAACAAGGTTTTTTTAAGTAAAGAAGGTAAAAGTCATAGAAGTTAAAAGGAGTTATATTGGCACACAGCCCTTTAATAATATAAATAATGGGATTTGTTCAATCCTGATACCACTGTGCTGAGTTTTTTTGTTGGTATTTATTTTGTTTGAACTTGTAACTATACAGCAGTCCCCTTTCTTATTTAACTGCTCCTTATTCTTTCTGTAAGATTGTTTGGTGTTGTCATATTCTCTTTTTAATCTGATCTCTTTGTTTTACCTTTTACTTTAACTTTTCCTTTATTTTTATTCTTCTCATATCCATAGCATTTTATTTATTATAAGACATATCATATAACATGTAAGGTGAAAATAATAATATAATATAATATAATATAATGAAGCACTCTTAGCATGCTCATCACATTGTCAATAGACTTAATTTCTAAAGGGATGAGTGTACTGATAATAATGGTACTGACACTTACTGATGTTTGTTGTTTTTGACTGTTTTTGTTATGGTAGGGGTTTGCTCAGTGGACTTTTGCCAACTTTTGCATTTTCATCTCCCATGGCTAGATTGATGCCTTAACTTCTGTATTGGTCCTTGGACTCTTGCAAGGTGTTGTAAAAAGCACAAAGTTTCCTCATCTCAAGTAAAATTGGTGCATAGAAAACAATGATAAAGATGCTGACTGGTTGTCCTCTAAAGTTAACTATTAGCACTCTATTGCTTACTGATCTGTAGCCTAGTAAAACTTTTGCTACTCTTGGATCTAGTACTCGACCAACTCCTCTATCATACATACCCTATCCACGCCAAATCAGCCAAAATTTATCTACATTTATTACTACAGCCCAATTTGGTGTCAAAATGGAGATATTAAGCTCTTATAGGGTATCAGCTACATACCAACTATGCCAAAATAATCCATAAATAAAAATTTATTTTTTTTTATCATTAATAATACTTACATGAACTTTGACTCCAATATCAGGCCACTTTAATTCTGGGGAAGGCATTATGGGATTGTTCCAAACTACAATAACACTGTTTAAATATTTGAGCCCTAAAAGTCTTTCAAGAGATTCAATTAAAATAACCTCTCTGTCATATGTTAGTAGCACTACTGTAAAGTGTTCAACTGGAAAATCACCACCTAAGGCTTTTGAAAATGGAACCCCATCTCCACCATCTCCATCAGCAATTGGAGCATATTCACTAGGTGCAGTAAACTGTAAATTTGCTGGTAATGGGTTTTGACTTAGTGGGCTAGGTGTCATTCTATGGGCACCAGGGGGAGTATTCCATGAAGAATGCAAGTTGCTACCCAAGTATGTCCAGTTATGCACAAACATTTTGGAGGGCAGTTCAAATACTATTTGTGCCTCTGTTGGGTTTGGTTTTTCTTTTTTGTAAATATCTTTTATTTTAACTGCCACAAAATCCTTAAATGGCAATGGTGGTACTTTGATTCTGCTTCTTATTGCTGAAAAGACAGTTTCCATTACTGTTGTGGATGAAGAAAAATAGGTCTCCCAGATAAATCTGCCTTGCTTTTTTAACTCAAAGAGGTCTTCATCTGAAATTGTTTCCAAAATGTAAGGTAATTCTGGAAGACGTGACAAGGATACAACAATAGCAAACTCTTCCCATGCAATCAAATCTGAAATTGGCAAGGGATTTCTATTACCTACCAACACTGGAACTGAACCACAACGAAGTGATTCAAACAGATGGGCATAAAATAAGTACAAAATTTCATCATTTACATCCATGATCAATACTGTAAAAGCTGATATTTTGAACAGTTGGCTGAGGGCTCTGCTATCTTTGCAATCCACTACAGCCTTTTTCTGTGCTAAGTTTTTGGCAACACAATGTGTTTGAACAAAAGCCTTCCCTGTCTTTCCTAAACTTTCAAGATCCTGTCTTCTTACTTTTCTTGTCAAAGAACTGTTTAAGTCCATGTCAACAATTAGATTGAATAAATACTGTCTTTTCAGGGGCAACAGTGACTGCAAAAGTTTCCATTTCAAATGTTGCTTATCAATCATATTAGTTGGTAAATGTGGTATAATAAGATCAAATCTATTCCTATAAATCGTTTTACAGAATGTATCAAAAACAACTACAGCCATGCCTGTGTCTATCTTCTCAAGTACTGAACAATCCACTTGTATATCATCCTCGTGGATAAAAAGTAGGATATGATTTTGTCCATTTTTATTCCAGTACTTTAAATATCCTATAACTTCTTCAAGGAGATATGACTTCCTGGGCTGCCTAAGAACTGGGGTGACATCTAATATAGCTACAGCAACACAGGCATTGTTAAACGTCTGTTTGTAATACGGCAACTGAAGTGCTTTTTCAAATAAATATTGACTAATGCTAGTTGAGAAGATACGACGGCTATAAAAGATAGGATTATATAAATAAAAACTAAATTCTTTGGTAAAGGGGCACTTGGAATAATCGAAGCAGTCCTCTAACGAACACCCCATTGTGTCCGGCTTATCATATTTAGCACTAATTGATTTCTTGCCTTCATATTGTATTGGCAGTCCTACCGGTATAATTTTCTGCCTTTGTCCAGCCAAGGCAGAGTATTTAATTTTTTTCAACTCGGCTTTTGATTTAGTCACTTGTTTTTGAAGTCCTATCCAGTTTTCTCTTACAATATCTCTATTTCGAGCAAGGCGCACTATTTCTTCGTTTAGTTTAAAGACCTTTTCTTCCATTCGAGTAAGTTCTCCCATCCCTGCTAATTTGATCCGTTCCATCTCTTCTAGTTGTTTCGACAATTCTGATACTTGGTTGCTGAGCTCATCAACATCAGTGCAAAGCATTTTCCTAGACAAGAAGCCATCAGATAAATCTGTAGTTTTGTGGTTATTGGTCGGACGAGGCAATTCGAAATTCAAATATAACTGAATACAAATTAAAACAACTAGTCCACAAGGGCACAAAATAGCAAGCCATTTTAACATCATCTTCCTTGTGAAGAACATTGAATTACTTGTTTCTTTTTCTGCTTTCTTCACATCACTTCAGCTTTTCGTCTTGATTAAAAAAAAAGTAATGATGCACATACTCCAGCTTCGACAATGACATGTCTTCAGTGAACACCTGTCAACAACAATGTCAGGGTTACTGTGACAATTTCCTTCACGCAATTGCTGCACAATTCAAATAAATCGATCACCCAAGAAAAGATACTTGATACACTTTGTGGCACCTAAACTTATGTTAAAAACAATTTCTTATGTCAAAATGACTCATATACTCCGGCATGACAATCCCAAATATGAGAGAACCTTAATATTTCCAGATTTTCCAAAATTCCTCTGTTGCTGATATTTATGAATGTTACACCAATCATTAACGCAGCTCTCTTTTGTTCAAAAATTGATACCGAATGAGAGGATGTGAGACCAATGCCCACCAATGAGAAAACCAGCTCATTCAAATGCGAGAAATAAAACGACATTCTGACGTAAATATTTGATTAACCGGGACTTGGGGTGTCACACGATGTCATATGAGCCGAAAAACCTTCGCGTGAAGAAAGAGAGAATTAGAGGGGGAAAGAGAGAGAAAGAATGTGTGATTTGTAATATATATTATAAATTTATATGGTATACATTATTTATATATGAAATATATGATATGTGATATTTTTACATAGATAGGTCCTGGGTATTGACATTAAAATGCATCCGGTTGTGGAGTTTCGACGTGGGAGAATGAGGTTACCCTTTGCCACAACCACCTCCTGGTCACCCTTAAGCAAGGTGTAGTACGTGTTAGCTCTCCCCGAGACCAAGAAATACCGGGTTGGCACACGGGGAGGGCTAGTCTGCTTCATGGGGAGAGGGGACTCTTTAGCTTTGGCTGGCAACCCCTCTAGTGGTGGTGACACGTATAATTCACTGGGGAAGATCACCCCTAAAACTGAAGTCTCATTTAAATTATGACGAGTACAAATAATGAACCAGACAACGGCGTTAACGGGACTGGGGGCAGTGCTGAAGGTGTCGCGCCTGGCAGTGGTGGGGTGAGGTGGGCCTCCACAGTGGTTGACTGAGGGTCGAACGGTTTTGGTTCAAAAAGATGTCAGTAAAGGGACTGTGGCCTGCAACTATAGACCAATAGCTTGTCTTCCACTCGTGTGGAAGTTGATGACGTCCGTTTTTGCTGACAAGATATATGAACACCTTAAAAACCAAAGCCTTCTTCCAGATGAACAGAAAGGATACAGGAAACAATCACGGGGAACGAAAGATCAACTGTTGACAGATAAGATGATTTTAAAGCACTGTAGAAAGAACCAGAGGAACCTGGCTATGGCACGGGTCGACTACAAGGAAGCCTATGACATGGTCCCTCATTCTTGGCACCTTGAGACTGTGAAAATGACAGGGGTTGCTGGAAATATTTGGAAACTGCTCTGTAATACTATGAAACATTGGTCCACCAAACTGTCTTCGAATGGACAGGAGCTAGGCAAGGTAATAATCAAGCGAGGAATTTTTCAGGGTGACTCGCTTTCGCCTCTCCTGTTTGTCATCATATTGATCCCTTTGTCCATCATACTGAGAAACAGTGAATATGGCTACCGTCTTGGCGATGAGGAAGTGGAGGGTGAGAGTGGCCATAGAGTTAACCACTTGTTGTTTATGGATGACCTCAAGCTTTATGCAAGGTCTGAGTATGAAATGAACACTCTCGTCCACACAGTGCGAATTTTCTCTGATGAGATTGGGATGTCGTTTGGTCTGGAAAAGTGTGGTATTTTGGTTCTCGAAACGGGCAATGTGAGGAAGACTGACGGAATTGGACTTCCAAACGGGGAAACTATGAAGGTAGTGGATGAGGAAGGGTACAAGTACCTAGGAGTATATCAGTTGGTGGGAGCACTGCATGAGAAGATGAAGGACCTTGTACGGACAGAATACTACAGGAGGGTGAAATTACTGGCCAGATCCAAACTGTATGCAGAGAACCTGATTTGTACCATTAATACATGGACAGTCGGAGTCATTCGGTACAGTGGAGGTATTCTGAAATGGGGAAAGAAAGAACTGGAGAAGATGGACAAAAGGACCTGAAATATCCTTGCGATGAATGGGGCTTTGCGCCCCAGAAGCAGTGTTAAGAGGTTGTACCTAAAGTGAGCTGAAGGTGGAAGAGGAATGTTGAGTGTGAAACATGTAGTGACTTGTGAACGGAACAGCCTGGCTGAGTATCTTGAAGGAAGTGATGAGTGGTTGCTGAAGGAAGTGGAAAGGCAGGATATTGTGAAAGGGGGAGAAGGGGCTGAGGAGTACAAACGAAGAGTAGACCAGGAGAGACGCGAACAGTTCCATGATGCACCCATCCACGGAAACTTCCTTAGAGGAGTTGAGGGGATTACCCACCCAAAGTCCATCGATTGGATAAAAAGCGGGTATCTAAAGAAGGGAACAAAAGGCCTCATCTTTGCAGCACAGGAGCAAGCTCTGCCAACACGATCAGTGAGAGCCAAAAGGTATCACAAACAAATCTCCCCCCTGTGCCGCTTGTGTCCATTGAAAGATGAAGATGCCATACACATTGCAGATGGGTGCAAAGTACTGTCCGAAGGCCAGTATATTGCCAGATGCGATCAAATTGCACACAGAGTGCATTGGGAGTTGTGCCGAAGGTTTGGAGTGGAGGTAGGAGAGAACTGGTTCAAGAACACCCCAGAGAATGTGATGCCAGTAGGCGATGGCAATGTTGTTCTGTACTAGAACACAGTTTTGTCAACGGATCGCCGAATCAAGCATAACAAGCCAGACATCTCCATCCACGATAAGCGTGAGAGAACCTGGACGCTCATTGATGTTGCAGTGCCAATGGATGTTCGAGTTGTGATCAAAAAGGGGGAGAAGCGAACGAGGTATTCAACTCTGCAAGAGGAGCTTGAGCGCATGTACCGAGCCAAAGTGACCATTGTGCCGGTGATAGTTGGAGCCATGGGAACATTACCACCTGAACTATTCTAAGCATTCAAGACTCTCCAGATTCTAAAATCACTGCAAGTGCTCAAATTTCAGCACTTTTGGTTACCGCATCAATCTTGCGCCGTGTTCTGCGCCTCTGAGGTCCTGCTCCGGACTTGAGACGCAAACATACTTTTCCTTGGTTACCTAGTGACGCAGTAGCGGGGGAAAATATATGTAAATTTATATATATATATATATATATATTTATTTATATATAGTATTTGAGTGAAACACACAGAAAACTGTAGCCAAAGATGGAACTGGCTGATAAAATGACAATAATAGGACAATCCATTCATGAACAATCTACACCACAACACAAAGGACAACACAACGAAAAACATAAGAATGAACTATCCGTAGAGAGAAAGAAAAATAATGATGTGTGAAGGATAGAACTATGGTGAACTATGGTCATCAGTCGATTACCATGTCAACCATTTCGGGCATTTAAATTATATNATGTAAATTTATATATATATATATATATATATATATTTATTTATTTATTTATTTATATATAGTATTTGAGTGAAACACACAGAAAACTGTAGCCAAAGATGGAACTGGCTGATAAAATGACAATAATAGGACAATCCATTCATGAACAATCTACACCACAACACAAAGGACAACACAACGAAAAACATAAGAATGAACTATCCGTAGAGAGAAAGAAAAATAATGATGTGTGAAGGATAGAACTATGGTGAACTATGGTCATCAGTCGATTACCATGTCAACCATTTCGGGCATTTAAATTATATATATATATATCAGGGGCGACGGGCTGCGCTATGACTGTCATAGCAAATTTTAGTCAAATCCAAGATATTTTTATTTGCAGTTAATTCTAAATACACTGTGACACTGTACAAATGTAAAGTTCTGAGCAAAAGAACAGAAGTTGATCTTGTTTCTGTTCTCACATTTTCCTGTTCCGATATTCCCCTTGTCATGACACGCTTAGGTCATAATATTCGAATGCGTCATGATCAGTTGCACTTCGTTTAATTTGAACGACTTATCTGTCAAAGCATGCTGTCAATATTGGTTTGTTCAATACTCTCAATGGCACTGCACTGTTCCGCTGCCATGCTGTGCCTGGGATCAATTTCATAATAACCCACAAAGAAAACAATGGATGAGGATCCTTGCCTGTGACGTCTTTCATTGGTGAACCTCACAGGAATGACGTAACGTGCTATGAAATTTCAGCAATTCATTGGACAGGATTAAATCTACTCTTGCAGTCAGCCAGAGCACGTACCTCGGATAATGTAAAAAAGGTTTAAATATGAAACAAGTTGTATAAGGCTGACTGCCACTTGTGGTCCAAGGCCCAGCGATAAAATGCCATGAATATGCAACTACAGCTGCCAAAATTAAATCGCTTTTAAATCAACACAAAAGTCGAATGTTGAGGTTCAAAGTCACTGACTAGTAGGAAGAATATAAAAATAGTGCAAGGCTGAAGCTTTTATATTTCTTATTCGAGTTTTTTTTCAAAACAGAAAAGTGTGACTTTCAAGCTGAATTCACTGTATTTCAATTGCGATTTTCAGATAACAGTTCTGTTCTTGTTTTGTTTTTATGATGACGTAACACATGAATTTTTCCTTCAGTCTTCATGCAGTTTACACTTTGTGTTGTGTAAGAATAAATGTGAGATAAAATTTTAGGGGAAAATAAAAGATTGAGAATACAGAGGATCCGCGAGAAGTGTGAATATATTTGTTGTAATTTATAAGATTACTTCGAGTGAATATAAACTCTAAGGGTGCTTGTCTTGTATCCCTTTAACAATTCAGGAGGGTATTAGTTTTGTTTCTTTACAAAAGAGCTTACAGTGTTCAATGGCTCTACCTTTTCACCCCTAGCACAACGGGGTGGCCGAAGGTGACCATCCAGGTCTCACAAATGTAATAGCAAGAAGGATTTTCTGCCCGCCGCCCCTGATATATATATATATATATATATATATATATATGTAATTCTTTCCAAGAACCTCCAATCTGTGGAACACTTTGCCACAAGATTGCTTCCCGGAGGACTACAACATGGACATATACATATATATATATATATATATATATATATATATATATGTAATTCTTTCCAAGAACCTCCAATCTGTGGAACACTTTGCCACAAGATTGCTTCCCGGAGGACTACAACATGGACATCTTTAAATCAAATGTCAATAAACACTTGTCAAAAACTTCCTTACAGGTCATCAAATTTTATTCATTCTTTTATATCTTTCATCCCTTTCACAATACTTACCATCATCCACCTGTCAGTCTATCCATCTCATTAACCCCCACGCATCAAAGCTTTTAGCCTTGATGCGTGGTGACTCACTAGTATATATATATATATATATATATATATATATATATATATATTGTACACTATATTGATGAATAAATATATTGATGAGTATATCGATGATGCCTGTAGTATTAATGACTCAGAGGAATTTCAAAAAAGTCCTCACGAAATCTATCCAAATGAGCTGGTACCAAAATGCGAACACACAGGCCAACATGCTACCTCTTTAGACTTACACACAACAGTCAAAGATGGATTATTCGTTTACAAGCTTTTTGACAAGCGCGATACTTTTCCTTTCTTTTTCGTCCGAATGCCGGATCTATCGGGAAATTTACCTCGTCATGTGTTCTGTGGGTCAATACTATCCGAAACTCTACGTATCGCTCGTGCTTCTCTTTTCTTAATGATTTCATCGTCAAGACCAAAGAACTTTTCGGTAGGATGGTGACACAAGGAGCTTCCTAAAATAAATTAAGGAATGTTGTGCGTAAAGTCTGTGGCAAACATTTTGATGCTTTCTCTTCTTTTGACAAAACATGTTTCCACATTACCTCAGATTTGACTACTCTGTGAATTTATTGTCTTATCTTCTGTCCTTGACTTTTTACCTTCT
>RDPX01000036.1:3635180-3645630 GCA_003991215.1 Morbakka virulenta | reverse complement strand
ATTTCTGAAGCACTTCTTCTGTGGCTTTGTTTATGTATTTGTTTATGTAAAATTTGTTTTTGATGTAAGAATTTGTTGGGGTTTTTTGTTGTTATTATTTTGTCAAAATAGAAGCCTCAACATCTGGCTGTTTGGAGTTTACTCCTAATACTATATATATATATATATATATATATATATATGTGTGTGTGTGTGTGTTCAATGGAAAACTCGGATCATGGTAAGGCTCATTAATGTGTTTCATTTAGATGATCGACCAAAAATGAATATTTATACATAGATTCAATAAAATAATTGACTAAATGAAAGTGAATAACAATAAATATTCTTCTTTTCCTTTGGTCTTCTTCCAACTTTAAGTAGGGTCGGCCACTCGGCATTTTTTCTTCTACACGCTCCTGTTGCTTTCATTGTCCTCCTCAGAGCCAACTGTTTTCATATCAGTCTACACTCTCCATTTCAACTTCTGGCGCCCTCTACATCTTTTTTTAACTACCTACTGATGGTACAATGGCTTTACAATACATTCCTCCTCTCTCCAAACCAGCGGAGTCTGGCCTTTTTAGCCTTTCTCCCCACTTATACTACTTTGCCCTGCCTTCTCAAATCTCTACTTGTTCTGTGCTTCCACAGAGATACTCCAGTCATCCATTGCACCATCCTCATCTCTGTGGTTTCCAGCTTCCTTTCTTGTGCTTTCTTCAATGGCCAAGTTTCAGCTCCATACAGCATGATAGGTCTGATGCCCGTCTTATAGAAATAGCTCTTGAGATGGAGTGGCACCCGTTTGTCGCAGAAAACTCCACTACTCTCAGACCATTTCCTCCAGGCACTCCCAATTCTTGTCTTGATTTCTTCCTCACAACCTCCTTTCTTTTCAATGATGGAACCTAAGCACTTGAACTTATCCACTGCCTTTATCTCCTCTCCATATATATCCACAATCTTAGGGGCTTCGACAACTTACTTATTTGATAACATTACTTCCGTCTTCTTTGCATTCACTCGCACACTCAACTCTCCCATAAACTCCTGCAGCTCCCTTTCATCGTTGGCTGTAATGGCTAAATCCTCGGCAAAAAGGAGTTCCTGTATTTCCTCCGAGGTTGTGTCCATGATGGTGATAAACAGCAGAAGGCTCAAGGCTGACCCTTGGTGCAATCCTACCCTGACTTCAAAGGGGGATGTCTCCCCTGCATCCGTTCTTACCAAGGCTTCACAGCATGTGTAAAGGCTTTTGACTACCCTCACGAGCTTTTCGGTGACTCCTCTTTTTCGGAGGAATCAATAGACCAATTCCCAAGGAACTCTATCATGAGCCTTTTCCAGGTCCACAAACCCGTGTAGAGACTCCTGTTGCCCACTAGAGCCTTCTCTTTCAGCTCCTTTAGGATAAAGATTACGTCAACTGTGCCACTCCCTTCCTTGAATGCAAACTGCGCGTTGTCTATTCCAACTACCCTTGTTAATCTCTTGTCCAGGATCTTCTCAAAGAGCTTCATTGCATGTTCCAGAAGCTTCTTCCTCTGTTGTTGTTATTGCAGTTCAAACTGTCTCCCTTTTGCTTGTAGGTAGGGATCAACAAGCTTTTGGTCCAGTCACTCGGAATCTTTTCTTTATCCCATACCCCTCGCAGCACCTCCGTCAGCCATGTTACACCTTTCTTCCCTAAGGTCACCAGCATCTCACCTGAAACACCTGATGTACCAGGCGCTTTGCCTCCTTTCACGCTTTTCAATGTACCTCTCATTCTTCTTCGGTTATCTGGTATTCTGAACCTTCAACATGGCATACCTCTCCCAGCTTATCCCCGTGGACTCTCTGTATTCATAAGCTGCGAGAAATATTCTCTCCAACTGTCTGTTATCTGCTTGTTCTGGCTAAAGTATTTCCCTGGTTATCCTTGATAAGAACCATATCTCCTTTTTCAGACTGTTCGTTCCTTTACCTTTGCTATCCTGAAACTATTCCTTTGACCATCTCGGTATCAAAATGTTCGTCCCAGTTCCTCTAATGCTCTGCCTTTGCTCTTTCTACTGCTGTCTTTTCCAATTTCTTACAATGCTTATATCTCTTGACAGCTACGATGCTTCTATTTTCCTTCAGGTTCCTAAAGGCTGCTCGTTTTTCCCTCACGGTCTTTTAAACGTCTTCAGTCCACCGCCAAGTCTCCTTGTCCCTTGCTCCTGCTCCCTTGGTTTCTCAACAAACTTCCCTTGTTGTCTCTATGAAACTATTCTGAAGTTTTACCCATTTTTCCTCTACTTCATGAACAACCACATCTCCTTTCAGCTCTATTTGTTTTCCTTGAAAATGTTATCTTTTATTTGTTTGTTTTAGATTCCAAACCTTGATGCGCTTTTCCCTTTTCCTCTGCCTTTTCTTTTGCCTTTTCATCCTTAGATCTACTACAAGCAATTTGTGTTGTCTGACCACTGCTTCACCTGGCATCACTTTACAGTCAATCACGCATTTCCAAAGGCTTCTTCTTGTGAGCAAAAAGTCAATCTGGCTGTCAGCTCCACCACTGCGGTAAGTTACTTTATGCTCATCCTTCTTCACAAACCATGTGTTTATGATTACGAGCTCGAGTGATTGTGCCATGCCAAGTATTCTTGTGTCTTCTGGTTTTCTGACTCCATAGTCTGCTCCTCCATGCTCTTTCTCAAAGCCACCTCTGTTTTCCCTAACATGTCCATTCAAGTTTGTACCAAGTACAAGCTTTTCCTCTTCACTCTCTGGACCAGGCTTTCCAGTTGCTCAAAACCTTACCTTTTTTCCCCTGCGAACACCCTACTTGTGGAGCATATCCACTTATCACATTTGTAAAGCCAGTATCAGTGGCTATCTGAACTAACATCAATCTTCCATTAACTCTTTTGATACTGGTGACATTGTGCTTTAGATCATTACTGACAATAACTCCCACCCCGTTTCATCTGGTATCTGTTCCATGACAGAGCAGTTTGAATCCCTTATCTATCTCTTTCACTTTGCTCCCCTTCCGTCTCATTTCCTGTACACATAGAATATCTATTTTCCTTCTTTTCATGACATCCGCAATCTTCCTTTATTTACCTGTCACTGATCCAACATTCCAGGTCCCTAATCTAATCCTTGAGTTTGTCCCTTGCTCCTTTAGCCGCATTTGGGGTATGTTCTGCGGTACCCCTTGCGGATTTGTCACAACATAAGCAGGACTGTCCAAAACCCTGAAGCTCGAATTGGCCCGCATACTCGTAAAATATTAATAAATAGAACCCATAAAATGTTTGACTAAATAAGAAGACAAATGTAGAGTTTTAGTTTCTGCTCTTGAAGAGATCTTTGGATTATCGAGGTATTCTACTTTTGTTAAGAGAGAAAATTTCCAAATAAATTGAAGGTCTCGCCAAACAAGTAGATAGCACTTCATTTTGAAATTTACTTCGACATATTTGAAATCAAATATAGGACTTTGGGATGGATAAGGAGAAGAAGGTAACCAGCCTTGCACATTATATGTCAGTATTCCAATCAACCTTTAGTACAACAAATGAGAGTTCTCTCAGTAAATAAGACCTTTGTCCAAGATGGTTCAGAAGCTCTTTGCCAACTGTACCCTGTTGTTGAACTCATCTGTATTGCAAAACCCAATGTGTATATTTTGTTTAAATACGGGCCTCTAAATGACCCATCGTCAAGTAAAAGGGCGTTGCAGTAATTTATGAGGAACGCCCATTATCTTGGACAAGTCTAGAAAAAGATCACATTCAATCAACGAACAATTAAGCCCAAACATTTTATAGGAAGTTGGTACCAACGTACCCCCTTTTGTACACCAGACTTATGGTATTACGTCTATTTTTGCTGCTTCCTACAAGTGGGTAAATAGTCTAGCTACGTATGCTCAAATAAAGCCTTGCGGTATACCTTATTTAGGTCAAGATGGTGTCTCAAATATTCACTTGTTGAAATGGTCGGATATTGATCCCTTTAAGCAGTAACAAAACGCCAGAAATTTACCTTATCTTCCAAGTTTTTATACCGGGATTGCTACTAGGTAACATCTATCATTCGCGTAGTGTTACCACCCGTTATCCTGTGTGCTTGGCATTAAATCTTCCCTTTTCTTTGGTCCTAAAAATGCATCTGTAGAAATCAGTTTGTTATACTGTTTTAGTTTCGTAAAAATCCTTGCCAAAACATTTAACGAACAATACAATGTACCTGAATCGTTTTTCAATATTTAAAGCGCCTCGAGACTTGTCTCAAAGATGAACAAATAATTCTAAACAACTGTGAGCTCAGGGAAGTAATGGATTTTTCTTGTGTCAGCAAATACACCGATTGTGCCAGTGTGATGAGGCATGGGTACCAATGAGACTGAATAATTTTTTTCAGAAACCCGACTCCGCGTACCTCTCAGTTGTAATGGTAAAGGTTCTCTTGAATTGTCTTTAACCAGCCATTAACATAACCGAGCTGGAACTATAGTCACATGGAACAATACAAATTTGAAAACAAAGATGTGTCAGGCTTTTGGCCTCGAGATTTTTCTGTCACAAATATCCCCAACATTATTTCCTGGGCTCCAGCCACATCCAAAGTAAGTTCTGGTATTTTAACCAAGCTTATATCCTATTCGCACCAAATGACTGTGTACTTTTAGACTTGTTTTGGTCAAACAAACGAAGTGCCTACAGGTAAAGACAAATATAAGTCTTAGTTTTCGGAATACTTAGTCTACATTCGAAGTTTTCACTTAGGAAAAGTTCGCTCAGACTTTCATTTCCGATCCCTGATACTTGCTAGATTGTAGCTCTATCAAAACATGGGAACAAAATCTCTCCCCCCTTCAACCTCCACTCGTATGGGAAATGTAGCCTACATACCTTGACATACACATTTTGATACATATGTAGTACATACACGATGTTTTTTGATGATGTCGACGACTGCTGTCTCAATGAATTTCACCACTCTCATTAGCATTCGTGGAATTCAGCACGTTTAACTTCGACAGCAAAATTACTCAAATGTTATAACCATTACGAAGACTAACAGTTCTCCAATATCCCAGTAAACGATTCCGAATACAAAAGGGCGATATGCTCAAATGCCATGTAAATGTGGATGGAGAAGACCTTACCTTAGACCTTAGTTCCTCCTGCCCTGGGTGGGTCATCGTGGACCAAGCTGACTCCAAAGCGTTCGGTCTCTGCCTAAGGCTAAAATGGCATGTGTTTGCACACCTCATTTCGCTTTGTCTCCCCCAGAGTAGCTTGCCATGTTTTCACTGGCCTGCCTAATCTTCTTTTTCCTGCTGTTGGTCTCCGAAGATGTTGCGAAATGTGCGAGACGCTCCGCAGGCAACTGGCGAGTATGTCCTATCAGCTTCCATCGCCTTTCTTCTAGTATCACATGCAGCGGGCTTTGCTTACTTCTCAGCACGTCCTTGTTTATAATGCTATCTCGCCAGGTATAGCCATGGGTAGCTTTTCATCAAAGAAATTTGAGAAGGATCTTTGGAATTACATGGGGAGATAAGGAAGTGGTCACAGCGAATAGAAACCCAAATTTAGGAAGTAAACTTGCTGAAATGTTTTGAAGCCAAGCCAGTATTACAATAGTAATATCTAAAAATAATTTACGCACGGCACACCACTAGTAAACATATTCTCTTGCAGGAACTATAACGGAATGCTTATCTACTCTTCCTCGAAGACTCGCATTTCTCTCTTGCATAGATACATTGAATGCAAGCCAAAATAAAAATTTCCCTTAAAAGAATGCTGTTAATATCCTAGAAACACTGTACACTGGGTTTTTATCATTCTATAAGTTTTCATGAGTTTTCAACAGTCTGAGCTGCAATGAACTAATCCGTGCCTGCAGTGACAGGATGGCTTGGAGTCGGATGATCGCCAATCCATGTATCAGGTTTGGCACCTGACCAACCAACCATCATTGTTCGTGGCTGTCAATTGTGACGGTTTCCGCAATTTTCTGAATTTTAAATTATATGATTCCAAAACTATGGTACATTCTTAAATCAAAGGAACATGGCGTTGCAAAAATGTTCTACCCAGCAAAGAAATAACGATAATTCACACATCGCACTTAAAATCGTGACTACGCTGACAGAAAGCTCATCGACTGACACTTGCTTACACCGCGAGACCAGAATGACAAAACGCAAATAACACCGTATTCTATCCCAAAGGAAAACAATAGGTAGATCAAAAAAGATCAATCACGCTTTTCAATTCAGTGTCTACAAGGGTTGAAAACTATATACAAATCCGTTTCCATTACAAACAGGGTGCAATAAAAACGGATAAGCATACTCCGATGCTCCTTGGCGATAGGCAGAACTGGGCCTGCTAAATACATTGTTGGGAAGATATTTTATCGGTCAATCAATTAGTTAATTCATCCCATGCGATCAAATAATTACTTTAAAACCACACCAAATAGGAAAATTCTACCCAATCTAATTATAAAAATTGACAAATTATTACCTGCGGGCTTTGAATACAAAAACTGAATACAATTTTGTCGAATTTCTGTGTAAGATCAGAGGTAATAACGTGATAGACGTTTAAAAAACCCCCTATGTTAAAGAAAATAATAGTTCTTGCAGCTTTATCTACTCAAATAACGCTTTTCTAAACCCTAAGTAAAATATGAAAAGTGTAATAATACACAAGACCTCCAATTACGGCAAGTCTGAATCTCATTTCTATACCTAAACACTCATTCTGATAAAGAACGTACGACAATTTAAATACATTATCTATGCTATGCTAATCCAGCCATCATATGCCACATATAAAAGTAATTCATGGAACGCTTCGAAGAAATTATTACTCGAGTCTACTTTACACACGCAATTAAATGTTAACCAAAGACCACTAAATATTACAACAAAATGAGACACTAACATGACCAAACGTACATTACATATCTTAGCTCGGGGCTAACTGTCATTACTCGGCTGAACGGGGGTACATCAAAAGTAAAACCTTTTCTTTGAAAAAATTTTACCAGTCTAATAGGGGTCATCTTAGTCGTTGCAATAATGACGTTTACACATTAAATGTGTATCCTTATTAGAACTAGGGGCAAAATACCTTGATCAGTAAAACGGGAGATAATACGATTTCGGAAGAATGCGGCCTTAACACCTTCAAAAACGATTTCTCATTAGGCTGCATTATTCATTTACTTGTTTTCTTGCCTTTGTTTAACCTTACTTATGACCATATAACGCATTTAATGCTTTTCAATGACTTCATTTTCTCTCCAGTTTTGTCCAGTCCTATTCTTCCTCTACGGAAGACCCCTACATTAACTGTGGTGTACTGTACTGTTTAGCAAGAGTTGAGAATTGCTCCAAATCAACTAAACTTGCCATTTCTATCAATAAAAAGGAACCCATTCTTAAACAAATACAAAAAATCCCATGAATTTAATTTAGTTTCTATGTTCCATCTTTATACAATACACGTACTCATCAAAGTACTCTACATGTAGTATTATGCATTCCCAAATCGAGTCACCATAACGAATGGCCGCCAAAAACCTTTATGACCATCGCTACAGGTGATAGACTAGGTCCAAATACCTGATTGCTATAATGGGTGAATTTTTAAGGAGCATACTTAGATTCACATAAGAAGTTTCATGATAATAATTTACGCTTAATGCTTTAGTTAACAACACTGAATTTTCAATTAATCAAATATTTCAATAACAGCAGCAGTAGTTTAAAGAAAAACCTTGTGCCTTTGCAAAGTAGTAGTAGTAGTAGTAGTATTGGAGGTGGTGTGGTAGAAGCAGTGCTAATAGCAAATTGAAACGCCATGATCCCATGAAGAGTATTGACCGTAATAGTGCGTTTGTAAATGCAACATAAACAAGGAAATTGGGTCAATAAGGTTACATTACAAGAATATAAGGAACTCCCCCAAAGTGAAATATATTTTTAATACAGGAAATAACCTTCCTAGCGTTCTCGTTTACCCCTTTCCAATCTATGGAAACAATACATTAAAATCAAAGATAAATATATAAGAATATGGTGTCAATAACCTAATAATGACAATGACTTAGAGACTGGTGAACTGTATAATACCAACTACCTGGAATTTTCCCCAACAAGTCAATTTTACCGACTGCATTGAAGAAAACGAACACAATTATCAATATGATATGAAAAGCTACCAAGACTACACAAATGACATTACAACCTGGGCAAGGTTATTCTGTGTGATGCAAGGAACTGTGATTTTCTAAAAACAATGGCCCGACTGCATTTAGAAAAATTATTGATTAATTAAATAAAAAGATATAGAAAACCCCACACATCCATCTACACCATGAACTTCAAAAAGTGCAAAACATGATGTTAAAACCACTAGCTATACAACTTTGAACACCAACAAAATACAGTTGTTTATTAAAAACAAAATTAAGATAACCAAAGGCGACTTTGGCTAGTAAATTGAGCATCTATTTGTCAGCAGCAGCCGCTCTTTTCAGACGAAGTGCTAGATTTTCCTGGTGGAGTTGATCCTAGCTTAAAAACATCTTCATCCGGGCCATTAGACTGGATGTTATCTTTGTCATTTTCGAGTATCTATAAACGGGAAAACAAAAATACGTTTGAAATGTCTAGTAGACTATTAAAATTGCATTGGCACCAGAATTTTATCTTATGTATAGTAATTAGTCATTTTTTACGTGAGAACTAAACCAAACAATTATTGATTGTCGTAAATTAGAAGGGCCTACACGTAATATGCCACAAAATATGAGCAAAAGTTGATCTTCGAAAACAGTCACATTCAAAAAATGAGATGAGAAATGAGATGAGAAGTGAGGACAGAGTATTCTACGACATGAAATATTCTCAGGGATGGTTACTGCTTAAAGACCCTATGCCGAGGATCAAAAACTAGTAATATACATTAAAAATTATGGGCATTCTGCTTCTGTCCAATTATTCAGCAACGTACCAGTGTTAAATATAGTGGAAAAGAGTGAACGCTTCGAACAACCAACCTTTTGTAAAAAACAAATTTAGAAAAACTCTCCATTATTGGATGGTCCGGCGTTTTGTCTATTTTGTTCTAGTGAAGTGTTACAAATTCAAATGGTTCCGTGCGATTGTTACTGATGCAATCGTTTATCTGCATGCACACTGTTCACGGCCCTTTTTCGCATTTTTTATCTTATTTTTATCATATTATGAAAAATATGTATAAAAAGTATGAAAAATAGGCACATGGAATATGGGCACTTTGACAGGGAAAGGTTTAGAACTAGCAGATTGCATGAAGAGAAGGAAGCTCAGGTGCTATGTGTACAGGGATAGATTCAAACTGTTCTACAGCGGAGGGGTGGGGTGGGGGGATGGCCGAAATGGGGTAAAAGTGATGCTGCATGCAAGCTTGAAGGAAAATGTGGTAGAGTTTAAAAGGGAGTCTGACAGATTGATGCAAGTCAAAGTTGTGATGGGTAAGAGGATTGTCAAAATTCTATAGGTGTATGCGCCACAAACGGGATCAAGGGATGAGATAAAGGATGAATTCTGGCAAAGTTTCTAAGCAACATTTTTGAGAATAACAAAGGAAAAAAAGATTGTAGTACCTGGTGACCTTAATGGACACGTTGGTACCAACAAGGATTGATATGATGGGGGACATAGTGGGTTTGGGTTTGATTGCAAAAATGAAGGGAAAAGGATTCTAGAAGTAGCGCAAATTTTTTTATCGATACTGCGTGAATACCACCTTCACGACAAGAGGTCAGCATTTGGTGACATACGTCGGTGGAGGAAGAAGGTCCCAAATTGACTTCTTTTTGCTGAACAAAGAGGGCAGAAGGGAGGTTCACAACTGTGGCCCCGCAAATAGAGAGGGGATAGTTAGTCAACATCGGTTATTGGTAATACAAATGAAATGGAGTACAGCGACAAGAAGGAAACAAAACAAGATGCAAGAAAATTGAACACAGAAGAAAGTTCAGGTATAGTGTGCGGCATCGCAAACAAGAGACCCAACAGGAAGTGGACGAAATGTGGAGAAATATGAAGGAACCAATGGCGGAAGCAGCCGAGGAGGTGCCGGAATTGAAAGGAAGGAATGGTGGTGGAATGGAATGAAGTCAAAAAGGCAATAGAGATAAGAGGGCGCATTTATGCTCAATATGGCTTCATGAAAGACAGGGGCAGAACTGATGCTATCTTTGTGATTCGACGGGAAACCAGCTCTGTACTGTGGATTCATCCAGCTCGAGAAGGCCTTTGATCGAGTGCCAGTTGAAGTGGTCTTCTGGACGCTGAGGAAGAAAAGGGTACCAGAGAGGTTAGTAAGATTGGTAGAAGAGATGTACGAGGGTGCACGGACTTCAGTGCAGACGGATGAGGGCTGGTCCGAGTTCTTTGACATAAAAGTAGGGGCTA